>JAWNLS010000729.1:0-11109 GCA_035042185.1 Drosophila kambysellisi
TACAGTGATGACAAGCTTATTTCAGATGATGCCTAGCAAAAATTTTAAAGTACTATAAAGTTTAAACAAGGAAAAAAACGCAAAATGTTTAAATGCCAATTTGTTTAATGTTATATCACATTTGAAAAAGGAACTTTAGTTTTTATTAAAACATTAATTAATTAACTAAAATTAGTCAAAAATTGAAAACATATCCAAAATACATATGAAAGCTTAATTCGGATGGTCATAAAAAAAGTTACATATTTGGGGTATAAAAACTTAAATAAGGATGTTAATACTTAGTATGATATCCTTTAGCCTTAACAACTTCGCTTAACCTATTTTTCATGAAAGATACCAGCTTCCGGGTAGTTTCTGGGCTGATCTTGTTCCACTCCTCCAGCAGAGCAGTCTTGAGATCCTGTTTGCTGGATATCTTGTATTTCCGGATGTTATTTTCCAGCAGAGCCAACAAATTTTCAATAACATTTAAGTCTGGAGGCTGGGCCGGTGGAATTATCACGTGGGCGCAGTCCAGATAAGCCAGGACTGTACTATTCCGGACATATGCTTGGGGTTTTTGTCCTGGTAGATCCGGAAAGTACGTCGGTTTCCAGCCTCTCGGCACTTTGGAGTAAATTTTCCTTTTGTATATCGAAGTACACATTCCTGTCCATTTTTGTTTCAATTATCACCAAATTTCCGACACCGGCTGCCGAGATAGATACCCATACCAAAACATTTCTTCCGCCGTGCTTGACTGTTGCCTCTAAGTGTTTGGGCTTCACCTCAGTATTGAACTGTCGCCACATATAATTCCATCCGTCCTGGCAAAAAATGTTGAATTTGTACTCATATTCAAATATGACTGTGTTCCAGAACTCAAAATCCTTGTGCAAGTGGATTTTGACGAACGTCATCCTATACCCAGTATTTTTTGCGCATGGAAATTTCGTTTTCCGTTGTACTCGGGCCTTCAAGTCATAGTTGCGCAAAATCTGGAGCACAGTTTCCACACAGAACTTTTTCCTTATTTCATCCTGCACCTATTGAGTCAGTTTTGGAGCCGATAGCTTAAGATTTCCCCTTGAAATCTTGATGATCCCCGGCTCGTCCTGCTCGGTGAAAATCGGGTTTGGTGCCATTCCGCCCTTGTCCTCTGTCCGATTTTCGTCGACGAAACTCCAAATGATGCAGAATACAGTTGAGGTGCTTAGATTGACCATTTCAGCTATTTGGCGATATGAATATCCAATTTTTAAGTGTTCCAGGACGAGTTCCCGTTGCTCAATGGTAGTCCGTTTGCCCATAGTCCTTGTTGGCTTGTTGCACCCGAGGTGCAGGATAAAACTAATTTGACTACGAAGGATTGGTCTATTTATACCGAAAAAATTCAACTTTAGGTAGAAAAATCCGGGTTTTATGGCACCCAGGTGTCCATAATGTAACCATCCGAAATAACCTTTCATCTTAAATAGCGGTACTTTTTTACATAACCCGACCTAACGGGTGGGGAAATCCCAGTTTATTAGGGTCATATATTCATTTCGGTGGTCAATACATGTACCTGCCATGGGTCTTTGGAATTTTTGAAAAATAATGTATAATTATTTTATGGCAGGCAATAAAAATTTTTGCTAGACACCATCTGAAATAAGCTTGACGCCACTGTACATATGTTTGCATTAAAGTTATTTAATTATTTGTTTGAGTTATGCCGTCTATCTCTTTGTGTTTGTATGTTCGGCCAATTTAGTATTTGATTTTGTATGTGTTCAGCTTATGTATGTATGTATATATGTTTATGTGGTAAGTATTTATGTTTATGTATGTAAATATGAATAAACGTATGTAAGTATGTATATATGATGTATATATATATATATATAAGTATGTATTATTGGAATTTATTTTTATTTATTATTTATATTTTGTAGGTTGTCGGCATTCATATGGAATTGGAGGCTAGCAATACACTGTAAGTATATGCGAAAAAATAAATGAACTTGCGCCGAAAAATTTATTAATATATTATTCTTTTCTTAGTGCACAGGCTACCAGCTGTTAATTGTGGATAATTCAAGCTGAACGTTTGACCTGCACACTCATACACATATGGACATGGAATTAGCCGTGTATTTTGAATAGTTTAATTTAATTAATTTAGTTTAATTAATTTAATTTAATTTGTACATAGTATTTAAGGAATTGTTTTATTAAATTTGTTTGTATGTACATATGTACGTACAGAGATTAAACAATTTGTTATGTATTTTGTATTTGAAGTGTGTGTGTGTTGTTATACACTAGGACTATGAGCAATTTGGACTTTGCTCTTGGGAAAAAAGATGGAGGCTCTGACGAAATTTTACACTGTACAACTTTGTCGGATTACAATAGTAGGAGGCTGGAAAAATGGCATATATACTGGATATATATATATATATAGGAGTTGTACTTAAGTGTTTTCCTGTGATGCTGATTGTCCACCGATGCTAGCTGGAGGAGCGTGATCCGTGATGACGAGATGAGACGTGATGAAATGATGATCCCGTGATGACGATGATGAAATGATGAATCCGGCTCGAAGGACCAAATGTTGTAGTGGGGCGGCCAATTTACATTCCCAGGAAAACCTTCTTTTTTTGTAGATGGTGTTTTTTACACTTTTCTATATTTATTTAATTTAAGAATATGTTTAACACTTCACTGGCTGTGTCTTGACTTTTTTCTATACTAAACTATGTTAACATATTACATTACTTTATATGACATGTGTTAACAGCGCTGAGAGAAAATGAGAGAATGCTGAGAGGGTTTGGATGCTATGTTAATTGTGCCAAAAATGACACGAGTTGAAATCTTGTCATAAACACTTGGTGCTAGAACATTTTCATTTTCGGAAAATGTAAAATATCCCATCCCTTTATTGGGTTCACGAGTGTTTTCCAAATATTCATATTTCGGTTGATGTAAAGACTTTGAATATAAATAAATATTTTCAAACTTGAGTCCATTGGGGCTTTCAATCAAACTGATCATTACATTCGTTTTCCCACATTTAGAAGGTCCAACAATAAAGGCTCTAGTTGAATTGGATAATAATCGGCTGTGTCTAAATTGATTGCCTTCCCCATTTTTAAAATCGATATTCCTCACTTTTATGTTAGTTTTCTGTTTTATTAATCTCATATCTGATGTTGTTTTCTCAACAGATCGTTACTCTCTTATAAGGCTTTGAAGAACAAACAACTAATCAAATAGTAAACAAAAATTAAGTAATAATTCTCCGAGTTATTAGTGTTCCTAAAGTTGGTGGCTTCTTACCACTTATACCCATTATAACAGCACTCGGAGCATTAGGTGGACTTGCCTCTGGTGGTGCATCTATTGTAAAGAGTATTAATAGCGCGAAAAATGCGCAGAAAGAATTGGAAGAGAATAAACGACATAACAGAAAATTGGAAGCCATTGCTTTAGGCAATGGGCTCTATCTAAAACCATATCAAAAGGGATATGGTATATCAACTAACCATTCAAAAAACTTTTAAATCAGCTACCTAATAAGCCGCTTTCAAACATTAACATTCTGAATTTTTGCTTACAAACATTTCCTCTTGTTTAGAGGTGTTTTTATGAGAGACTCATTACCAAAACGAGTACGGAGAAGGGAATGTGGTATTATTAACTTAGACGCATTGGGGAGCTTACTTCAAATCTGATAAGTAAATCAGATATTTTGATAGTTTTGGAAATTTAGCGCCGCACTTAGAGCTTATTGATTATTTAGGAGAGAATATAAAATACAATTATAAACAAGTTCAACGATATGATTCTTTCAATTGTGGACACTTATGTTTACGATTTCTATTAATGCAGCATAAGGGCGATGATTTAAAGTAACTTGTACTCAACTTTTAAAATAAATAAATAAATGAATAAAAAGCCACTTAATATTTTATTTTAGTACATAACAGCTATAAATAAACATACTATCTTTAGTTTGTTTATAGTGAGTGTATTACTTACACCGGAAACAGGCTGAAAAACCGTGTTAAGCCGCATGAAAAACAACAATAAACCACCTGTAAAGGGGTTTTTCGGTTTAGAACTGATGATTTTATAGTTAACAAGATAGAACGTTGCAGTCGGACGGAACCGACAGCGAAATACTATTATACCTTTATTTGTGTTGAGAAATACTTGAATTCCGGGGGAGATGGGCGTTTATCGGTTTTGGGGGCGGGAGTGGGCGTGGCCCAAAAAATTTTGGAGTTCGATCTTAGTAATATACCTTCTAAATTTGGTAACTGTAGCTATTAAACTGCGGGAGATACAGGCATTTATCGTTTTTTGTGGGCGGGAGTGGGCGTGGTCCAAATTTTTTTTTCTACATTTATGAAGGGTGTTTCCAGCAATATACCTTTAAAATTTGGTGACTTAAGTTTTCAAATTGCGTGAGATATATGAGATTATCGATTTACACCAACAGGTGTATCGGTTTAGGTAGGTGGAGTGGGCGTGGCCATCCAATTTTTTTATCGATCCTTGGGGGAGTTACCAGTAGCATACCTGCAAAATTTTGCGACTCTTGCTTGCAAATTACGGCAGATATGCGCATTTTAAATTTCTAGGGACGAAGTTCCTGGGAGCGGCGGTTGTAAGCGTGGTCCAAAAATTGATGTGCCAATCTTTGGAGGAGGTTACCAGCAAATTACCTTCCAAGTTTGGTTACTCTATCTATAAAATGTTCGGAGATATACGGAGTTATCGATTTACAATCGGAATTTTCGATTATAGGCGCAGGTGTGGGCGTGGCACCACAAATTTGTAATCGGTTCTTAAAGGCGGCTACCAGTAATATACCTACCAAATTTGACGTTGCCTACTCAAAAACTGCGGAAGATATAGCCATTTGAAAATTTTAGGGGCGGGGGTGATGGGGGCGTCGGAGGTGGGCGTGGCACATGCCAATCTTTCAAGGACCTCGCCAACAACCTACCAACCAAAATTGGTGACTGTATCCATTAAATTGTAAGAGATATGTGGATTTATCGATTTGCTAAAATCGATTTTCGCGATTTTCTAGCTCCCTAGTGGACGTAGGTCCAAACCCAAGACACTCTAAGGGTGTCGGAGGAACGCGCGTTCATACAGACGGACAGACAGCATGACGGACATTGCACAAAACCAATATACTATTATACCATTTTGATATAATAGTATAATTATACCATTTTGGTATAATAGTATAACAAGATAAAACGTTGCAGTCGGACGTAACCGACAGCGAAATACTATTATACCATAAATTGTGTGCAGTCAAGAAATACTGTCCAAGTTTTCCTTTTTTAATGGGAACAAATTCTGTTAATTCTCATGAATTGTGGGGGATATGGGCATTTATCGGTTTTGGGGGCGGGAGTGGGCGTGGTCCACAAAATTTTGGATTTCGATCTTAAGAATATACCTTCTAAGTTTGGTAACTGTAGCTCTTAAATTGCGGGAGATACAGGCAGGAGTGGGCGTGGTCCAAAATTTTTTTTCCACCTTTACGAAGGTTGTTATTAGCAATATACCTTTAAAATTTGGTGACTTAAGTTTTCAAATTGCGTGAGATATTTGGGCTTATCGATTTACACCAACAGGTGTATCGGTTTAGGTAGGTGGAGTGGGCGTGGCTATCTAATTTTCTTATCGTTCTTTGGGGGAGTTACCAGTAACATACCTGCAAAATTTTGTGACTCTAGCTTGCAAATTACGTAGTCCAAAAACTGGTATGCCAATCTTTGGAGGAGGTTACCAGCAAATTACCTTCCAATTTTGGTTACTCTATCTTTAAAATTTTTGGAGATATACGGAGTTATCGATTTACAATCGGAATTGCCAATTATAGGCGCAGGTGTGGGCGTGGCACCACAAATTTATGATCGGTTCTTAAAGGCGGCTACCAGTAATATAACTACCAAATTTGAAGTTCGCCACTCAAAAGCTGCGAAAGATATAGACATTTGAAAATTTTAGGGGCGTGAGTGATGGGGGCGTCGGAGGTGGGCGTGGCACATGCCGATCTTTCAAGGACCTCGCCAACAACGTACCTAAAATTGGTGACTGTATCCATCAAATTGTGAGAGATATGTGGATTTAAAATCGATTTTCGCGGTTTTCTAGCTCCCTAATGGACGCAGGATCAAACCCAAGACACTTTAACTTTTGAGGGTACTTTCCAGTATACGTTCCAAGTTTCAAGTCTCTATCTCTAAGGGTGTCGGAGGAACGCGCGTTTATACAGACGGACAGACGGACAGACAGCATGACGGACATTGCACAAAACCAATATACTATTATACCATTTTGATATAATAGTATAATTATACCATTTTGGTATAATAGTATAACAAGATAAAACGTTGCAGTCGGACGTAACCGACAGCGAAATACTATTATACCATAAATTGTGTGCAGTCAAGAAATACTGTCCAAGTTTTCCTTTTTTAATGGGAACAAATTCTGTTAATTCTCATGAATTGTGGGGGATATGGGCATTTATGGGTTTTGGGGGCGGGAGTGGGCGTGGTCCACAAAATTTTGGATTTCGATCTTAAGAATATACCTTCTAAGTTGGGTAACTGTAGCTCTTAAATTGCGGGAGATACAGGCAGGAGTGGGCGTGGTCCAAAATTTTTTTTCCACCCTTATGAAGGTTGTTATTAGCAATATACCTTTAAAATTTGGTGACTTAAGTTTTCAAATTGCGTGAGATATTTGGGCTTATCGATTTACACCAACAGGTGTATCGGTTTAGGTAGGTGGAGTGGGCGTGGCTATCTAATTTTCTTATCGTTCTTTGGGGGAGTTACCAGTAACATACCTGCAAAATTTTGTGACTCTAGCCTGCAAATTACGTGGTCCAAAAATTGGTATGCCAATCTTTGGAGGAGGTTACCAGCAAATTACCTTCCAATTTTGGTTACTCTATCTTTAAAATTTTTGGAGATATACGGAGTTATCGATTTACAATCGGAATTGCCAATTATAGGCGCAGGTGTGGGCGTGGCACCACAAATTTATGATCGGTTCTTAAAGGCGGCTACCAGTAATATAACTACCAAATTTGAAGTTCGCCACTCAAAAGCTGCGAAAGATATAGACATTTGAAAATTTTTGGGGCGTGGGTGATGGGGGCGTCGGAGGTGGGAGTGGCACATGCCGATCTTTCAAGGACCTCGCCAACAACGTACCTAAAATTGGTGACTGTATCCATTAAATTGTGAGAGATATGTGGATTTAAAATCGGTTTTCGCGGTTTTCTAGCTCCCTAGTGAACGTAGAACCAAACCCAAGACACTTTGCCTTTTGAGGGTACTTTCCAATATACGTTCCAAGTTTCAAGTCTCTATCTCTAAGGGTGTCGGAGGAACGCGCGTTCATACAGACGGACAGACAGCATGACGGACATTGCACAAAACCAATATACTATTATACCATTTTGATATAATAGTATAATTATACCATTTTGGTATAATAGTATAACAAGATAAAACGTTGCAGTCGGACGTAACCGACAGCGAAATACTATTATACCATAAATTGTGTGCAGTCAAGAAATACTGTCCAAGTTTTCCTTTTTTAATGGGAACAAATTCTGTTAATTCTCATGAATTGTGGGGGATATGGGCATTTATCGGTTTTGGGGGCGGGAGTGGGCGTGGTCCACAAAATTTTGGATTTCGATCTTAAGAATATACCTTCTAAGTTGGGTAACTGTAGCTCTTAAATTGCGGGAGATACAGGCAGGAGTGGGCGTGGTCCAAAATTTTTTTTCCACCCTTATGAAGGTTGTTATTAGCAATATACCTTTAAAATTTGGTGACTTTAGTTTTCAAATTGCGTGAGATATTTGGGCTTATCGATTTACACCAACAGGTGTATCGGTTTAGGTAGGTGGAGTGGGCGTGGCCATCCAATTTTTTTATCGATCTTTGGGGGAGTTACCAGTAACATACCTGCAAAATTTTGCGACTCTTGCTTGCAAATTACGGCAGATATGCGCATTTTAAATTTCTAGGGACGAAGTTCCTGGGGGCGGCGGATGTGGGTCTGGTCCAAAAATTGGTATGCCAATCTTTGGAGGAGGTTACCAGCAAATTACCTTCCAAGTTTGGTTACTCTATCTTAAAAATTTTAGAAGATAGACGGAGTTATCGATTTACAATCGGAATTGTTTATCGGTTCTTAATTATAATTTATTATCGGTTCTTAAAGGCGACTACCAGTAACATACCTACCAAATTTGACGTTCCCTACTCAAAAACTGCGGAAGATATAGCCATTTGAAAATTTTAGGGGCTAGGGTGATGTGGGCGTCGAAGGTGGGCGTGGCACATGCCGATCTTTCAAGGACCACGCCAACAACCCACCAACCAAAATTGGTGACTGTATCCATTAAATTGTAAGAGATATGGGGACTTATCGTTTTGCTAAAATCGATTTTCGCGGTTTTCTGGCTCCCTAGTGGACGTAGGACCAAACCCAAGACACTTTGACTTTTGAGGGTACTTTCCAATATACGTTCCAAGTTTCAAGTCTCTATCTCTAAGGGTGTCGGAGGAACGCGCGTTCATACAGACGTACAGACGGACATACGGACATTGCACAATACCAATATACTATTGTACCTTTTTGGTATAATAGTATAAAAAAGCAAAAATGCTCAAAAATACGAAGAAATCAACAAAAACTGCAAAAATGCGCAAACATTTGGAAAAATCAATAAAAACAAGTAAAAACAAGATAGAACGTTGCAGTCGGACGCAACCGACAGCGAAATACTATTATACCATTACATAAATTAATTTAATATTTATAAATATAATATATTAATATATATATAATTAAATGTTGGACATTAACAAATTTGATAAAAAAATTAATTCTTTATTCAAATAATTGCTTATGTTTAACAATGGATATATTAACAGTAGACTTTCACAAAATCGAGTGCTCTAAGTGAAACTTATGACTGCGCTGTTCGGTGTACAAATCAATACTCAACTTATTTTATACTTTTGCTTAAAAGGAAGACTCGCTCGTTTTTGTTTACACAGGGAGTTCTTTGTTCTCCAGATGTACGTGATTATTTCATAATTGCATTTGCTCGCTTTATGGACTTTGGTCTTTTATGGACTTTGACTTTTATGATGTCTCGATCGTTTCTTTAACCTCAGATTTCTGGCTTTATCGTCCAGCTGTCATAACTTTCTTATCGATCTTTGGGGGAGTTACCAGTAACATACCTGCAAAATTTTGCGACTCTAGTTTGCAAATTACGGCAGATATGCGCATTTTAAATTTCTAGGGACGAAGTTCCTGGGGGCGGCGGAGGTGGGCGTGGTCCAAAAATTGGTATGCCAATCTTTGGAGGAGTATACCAGCAAATTATCTTCCAAGTTTGGTTACTCTATCTTTAAAATTTTAGAAGATATACGGAGTTATCCATTTACAATCGGAATTGTCGATTATAGGCGCAAATGTGGGCGTGGCACCACAAATTTATCGTGGTCTGCGGCAATAGTTTTTTTTTCAGGTTTATTCACAACTGAACACTTGGAAGCAACTGAGGACTGTATAAATACAGCCGCCAGCTGGCCATATTTTATTCCGTCCATTACTTTATAAATAGCAACCTTTGAAATACAGTTTACTTGTGTTTACAATATTTAGGAGAGTCAACTCTGAACGAATAGTGTTCAGGGTTGTGTATGCATGGGTTGTGAAAATGAGTGGCTGTTTTTGATGTTGGTTTCCACCAAGGACATCAACATTGTGAGGAGAGCATCCATCTTCCTCCCCAGATCGGCAACTAGCACTGTATGCTCCCTCAATATGTATAATAGCGTAGTATCCTCAGTGGAGTGGTGTTGACACTGCTCC
This sequence comes from Drosophila kambysellisi, assembly GCA_035042185.1. Classification (NCBI taxonomy): domain Eukaryota; kingdom Metazoa; phylum Arthropoda; class Insecta; order Diptera; family Drosophilidae; genus Drosophila; species Drosophila kambysellisi. The sequence continues at coordinate 9,916 of JAWNLS010000729.1, forward strand.
AGTTGTGGCTTCCCTTGGGGTTTAAAGCTACAGGGCAGGGAATCCAGTTGCTGATCCTCCTGATCTTCCAAGTGATGGCTGCGGAGCTGAGATTCCCTCTGCTCACCGCGAAGACGCTCCTGGTACTTCTCCAAGTGCCCCTCAGCTGGATAAATAGTCCGGACAGCAGTTTCCTTTCCCTGCACAATCTGGCTGTACGTCTTCTTGGATCTAGTATTAGAAACCCTCTGCAGCTTGCCAGACTGCTTCTTATCCCCTGAGTGTTGCTGTTGCTTGTTGGCTTGCTGTGGGTGTGGCTTGTTGACTGTCTCTGGCTGTTCCAGACCTCTGGCTGTGACCAGATTGTTCCTTGCAGTCTTGTATATTGGTCATCCTTTGCAGCTGGCTACATGCTTGCCCTTGCAGTTTGCACGTGTAGCCTCAGTGTCCTTAGTTTTTACACAGTCTGTAGTTTGGTGGCTGCCAGCACACTTCAGACACACAAAGGGTCTGCGGCAATAGTTTTTATTTCAGGTGTGTTCACAACTGAACACTTGGAAGCAACTGAGGACTGTATAAATACAGCCGCCAGCTGGCCATATTTTATTCCGTCCATTACTTTATAAATAGCAACCTTTGAAATACAGTTTACTTAGGTTTACAATATTTAGAAGAGTCAACTCTGAACGAATAGTGTTCAGGGTTGTGTATGCATGGGTTGTGATAATGAGTGGCTGTTTTTGGTGATGGTCTCCACCAACACACCAACATTGTGAGGAGAGCATCCATCTTCCTCCCCAGATCGGCAACTAGCACTGTATGCTCCCTCAGTATGTATAATAGCGTTGTATCCTCAGTGGAGTGGTGTTGACACTGCTCCAGTTGTGGCTGCAGAGGGCTACAGGGCAGGGAATCCAGTTGCTGATCCTCCTGAGCTTCCAACTGATGGCTGCGGAGCTGAGATTCCCTCTGCTCAACGCGAAGACGCTCCTGGTACTTCTCCAATTGCCCCCCAGCTGGATAAATAGTCCGGACAGCAGTGGCTTTTCCCTGCACAATCTGGCTGTACGTCTTCTTGGATGTAGTATTAGGAACCCTCTGCAGCTTGCCAGACTGCTTCTTATCCCCTGAGTGTTGCTGTTGCTGGTGGCTTGTTGACTGTCTGTGGCTGTTCCTTGTTAACTTGCTGCGGCTGCTGCTTATTGACTTGTTTCT
>JAWNLS010000756.1:1800000-2020000 GCA_035042185.1 Drosophila kambysellisi
AAGTCAATACTTTTACCGTTGGCTTTGAAGCGGCCGCCGTCGACATTTTTATGGACCGACAATCGAGCGAATTTGATGCATTGCCATTGAAATCGGTCTCTAATCACACCTCAAGTGCTCCCACGCTGGGCTTATATTGATTGGGTTCGGTTTGGCTAAGATGAAACAACAATCGGATGCATATTATAAATCTTGTTAATAATAAAATGTATACCAAGTGAAAGCATTCACTTAACAATATTACAGACTATTTACTATTTAATACAGAAAGTTTTGGCATATTTGTATTTTATAATTTATACATTATTAATGAATCCATAAAAACCAATATTAATAATAATAAGCCCAAACCTTACCCACTTATTATTTGTATTACTTTAACATGATTTTATTATTATTCATTATTTCATTTTCTTTATTTATTTATTATTTATTTTATACCCAAAAGTTGTTCAAAAGTATTTTTGTATTTAATAATTTATAAATACAAGATTATTGATATGTTTGACATATATTTTTAGAGCAAGAGTTGCTGACAAACCACATTTATATTTAACCATTTATAGATTTTAGTTTTTTTTCACACTTACTTTTAGAACGTTTTCAATTTTATTTCATTTTCAAGATGCCTAAAAATCATATTTATAAATGTTAAATGAATGTTCACAATGAGTCTGTTAATTTATTCGCAATACATCAATTGAAGTCTTTATTTTGATGGATTTATAAGACAATCATGACCCGATAAAACTCATGAACAGACAATTGTGGTACCAACTGGCGCCCGAGCAGGGAGCCACGACAACAATCATCGATTTGGGGCAGCATCCACTGAACTGGAGCTTACACAGCAGTCGCATCCCGACAACAGTTACTGCAACAACAGCAACAAAGAGGCAACAACAAGTAAGCGAAGCAAACAGCAGCCACATAACGAACCAAGTTTGAATATACTCGTAAGATTCCTGAGTATATTAGGTAGCAAAATTTTTACGAGCTCATTATGGCTCATTTCGGCGATTGTTGTGATCCTTTTATGCGCCTTCGAATGGCTTCAAATGGTTATGAGGCTATTTTCTGTCTGTCCCTCGCCTCGCCTCGCCGCGCCTCGCCTCTTCTCACTCGGGCGTCCTGCTCGACCGCGTTTCGCAGTCGTCCTGCTGCTGCTGCCAGGACGATATTTAGTTTGCAGTTGCGACTGCGATTTCTACTTTTGGCGCTTTTCTTTGCGTTTCGTTAGGTTTGCTTTGCTTTGCTTTTCTTTTTATACTTTTTGCTTGGCTTTCCGCTCATGTTACTTGGCAGTTTGTTGTTGGTCCTCGCATATTTGGCCAAAATGTCGCCGACTGTCTGCGCCAGTGTGTGTTTGTGTGTGTGTGTGCATATCCGTGCAAGTTTTTGTATCTTTCGCATGTTGTTGATTTTAGAGACTTGGCAACGAATGAGAAAAGGCCACAGCGGGTTTGGGTGTGGATGTGAATGTGGGTGCCGGGCACAAAAGTAAATTTCTTATAATAAGTTTATTTTGCAAACACTTGTGGCAAGCAACTTTGTTTGTTCGCTCTTTCGGTTTTGGCCTCTAATCTACGAGCCGTTTGTGCGAATGTGCAAACTTTGACAAATATTTGCAAAAGTTTCGCAACTGCTCGAACTGAGATCTCTTTGCATTATGCATATGAATTTATTATCATCAATTTGAAGAAGCATTAATAACGCATTTCATATATTGATATTTGACTTCAGTGCGGCATCATAAAGAAAAAAAAACAGAAGGCAATCATTTCATTGCCGTCAAGCTGCATTTAGTAAAATAGATATTTACAAAGTTCGTGATTGCTAATTTATACAGAATTTTAACTATACATTTAAAAGCTGCTAAATAGCTATACAAATTCATATTGAAATAATATTTAAAATGCATACAATCTTGTTTAAAAAAATCATAAATGTTACTCGGAAGTATATTAAATAAGAATTTTTAACCAGCAAATTTAACAAAAGTTGCATTGAAAAGTACTGAAATTCAGAATAAACGATCTGGCAAAAAAATATTAATTATCGTAATGATTGTCATAAAAATACGATTAACTTAAAGGCAAATAAAAACTAAGACTTTTTAAGACAACAACTAACAACTGCACATTGTATAAATAAATATGTTATAAAAAAACGAATTTATGAACTAATTAAATATATAAAATAAAAAATATAATCAAAATTATGTGTTCGCAGAATTTATTATGGGAAAAAATGGATTTTATTATTGGAAAAGAAACAGCAATAACAAAATAATCAGATCGACAATATTTATGTATACGTATATATTTATATATATATACATATATTTATGTATATGTACAAATTCATATACATACGTACATAAAACATTCTTCTCCATATGAAATAAATTGTGCGCTAAGAAACTTAGTGTATTAATTCACGAAAGACTTTTAAGCAAATGTCAACAGATATGCATTTTAATTTACATATTAGTAAAAGCTGTAATATTTACAATATAGGTGTTATCTTAGCTCTTATTTATAGCTCTTGATTATTTATAAATTATTACTTTTTGCAACATTGTAGTATTTAAATGGCCGTAGGACTTATGCAGACAAATCAGTGTTTATTAAGACTTAAGTGTAGAAGTGGTTTCTTAGGGAAAAGAATCAGAAATGTGGTAGCTATTTATTTCAAGTGGATGAGTAAATTATATAAAAATGTAGCTTTTGCAGCGCATAAATAAAACTATAAATATATATTTCGGCAGACTGTATTGAGGATACTTTGTAGCGTCAATATATTTATTATGGTAAGCAAGTATGTCAACAAAATATTTGGCTCTTATGTGTAAAGGCACAAAATGCAGCGGCAACAAAATAATGAATCCATGGCCAGCAAAACGATGAATCTGTATCTAAATGTAAATTTGTATCTGCAGCGCGTTGCGTGCAACTGGCAACCGTCGACTGCCAACTGGCGAGCATCGAGCGAATTGAGTGCAAAATAGCGAAAATCATTTGAGTGCAACGTCAACGCTGTCCTGGCCTATAAGAAAAATCAGCCCTCCTCCATGATGAATTTCCACGAACAGAGCCAGAGCACATTTTCCACACGCGCAAATGATGAATTCTTCACTCAGAGCGAGCGAGCGAGCGAGCGCTCAAACATGTTCGAATGAACGCTCTCGAACACGTCGAATGAACACCGAATGAAGCGCAGAGCGGCAAACACTCACTGCTGAGAGTGTGAGCGAGTCGTCGTCGTCGTCGTTTGGCTGGTTTGAGTAGCCCTTATCACTTGGTCACTTGGTGAGAGAGCACCGAGTGTGTTGCTGCTGGCTCATTCTGTTTCAGTTTCGCTCATTCATTTGCTGCGTTTCGCCTCTCTGTTTTGGCTGCTTCTTCTTCTTGTGGTGCTGCCGCTGCCGCTGCCGTCGCTGCTGCTGCTATTGCTGGCTGCTGCTGCTACTGCGTATCGGGGGAGCTCTACAGGCAAAACGCTGCCGTCGCCGTCGTCGTCGTCGTTGTCGTCGTTGCCGTTCGCTGCTTGTGGCCCGTTGCCATTCAGTTGAGTTTAGTTGAGTCTCAGTCAAAACACAACCAACTGCGATTTGGTGGCACATTCGTTCGATGGCAACGGTTTGGATAACAGGCGCGCGCTTTGTTTTATTATCCCACATTATCAGCGGCATTATTGTTATTGGCATTGTACGCTTAATTTTAATGTTGAATGGCCCTCGCGCTCTGAACTCGCATTCGCATTCGCAATCGCTATCGCATTCGTCCAGTGGCCAGTGAATATCTGAATTTCAATCTGAATCAAAATCTAAATTTGAATTTCAATTTCAATTTGAATTTGAATTTCTTCTAATCGCATCTGAAGCGTCAGTTGAACGTGAAGCGCGCGCTCGTCGCCGTCGTCGGTTGTTTCGGTCAGCTCTAATAACAATAATAATTATAATAACAATAATAACAGCAATAATAATAATAATAATAATAATAATAAAAATAAAAATAATCATTATAATAATAGTTTGTAATAACAATAATGGTAACGCTATGAATGTTAAGTGAGTGATTGAAATCAAAATGAATACTGAATAGGCGCCACTTTGAATACTTCAAATCAATATTCACTCATTAACACACAAATATTAAATATATACATATTTATCGTGGCATCAGTGTCAAGTGAATTAAATACGAGTGCAATTGGAAAAACGAAACCAAAATCAAGTATACGAAACTTCACCACAAAATCTACACAATTAAAATAAACATAAACATAACAGATATTTTTTAGAATTCTACAACTGATGCGAGCCGGCATAAGTGCAATAAAAATATTAATAAATTAAAAATATTATAAAATTTATTATGCATTAAAAATTTACAATAAATACAAATAAATACAAAATTTACAAAATATTGTAGTTCAAGTTCAAATACACTAAACTAAAACAAAACATTAATAATATTTATCGTGAATATTATTAAATTTAAATATATATTTATATATATATATATATATATATTATTGGTGCAATCGGCACAACTGAGTATCGCAATTCGTATTCGAGTGCCGAGTGCCGCGTGCAGTTACTTTTAGTAGCTGCTGTAGCTGCCAGTTAGCCGCCAAAATTCTCACCGCCAGCAGCAGCAGCAGTCACAACATGAACTCCTACTTCGAACAGGCCTCCGGCTTCTACGGCCATCCGCACCAGGCGACAGGCATGTCCATGGGCACGGGCGGTCATCACGATCAGACGACGGCCAGCGCGGCGGCGGCAGCTTACAGAGGCTTCCCCCTGTCGCTGGGCATGTCGCCGTATGCCAACCACCATCTGCAGCGCACCACACAGGACTCGCCGTACGATGCGAGCATCACGGCTGCATGCAACAAGATCTACGGCGATGCGGGCAGCGCCTATAAGCAAGACTGCCTCAACATAAAGGCGGACGCAGTCAATGGCTACAAGGACATCTGGAATACGGGCGGTGCCAATGGCGGAGGTGGCGGCGGTGGTGGTGCCACCGCTGGCAACACCTCCAATGGCTCCCAAGCGCCCAACGCTGCCAACGGACAGAACAATGCCGGCGGCGGCGGCGGAGGCGGTGGCATGCCCGTTCGCCCATCCGCCTGCACGCCGGACTCCCGCGTCGGCGGCTACTTGGACACATCGGGCGGCAGCCCTGTCAGCCATCGCGGCGGAGGCAGCGCTGGCGGCGGCAACGGCAGCGCCGGCGGCGTACCACAGAATACAGCCAGCGGCGTGGGCGGCGGTGGTGTGGGCGCAGCCACAGCCTGGAATGCCAACTGCACCATCTCGGGCGCTGCGGCGGCCCAAACGGCAGCCGCCAGCAGTTTACACCAGGCCAGCAATCACACCTTCTACCCCTGGATGGCAATCGCAGGTGAGTCCACGGCAGATCCAACCAAAAGTGAGTGTCCGACTCTCAACTCTCAACTCTCAGTTCTCCAGTTCTCTACTCCAACACTAGCCTAAGTTTCAGTTCAGTTCAGTTCAGTTTTGGTTCGACTCGTTTTGATTTCCATTCGCTTAGTTTTCTTTCATTATTTTTTATTAGCCAAGTTAAATGATTTGTTGTTGATGTTGTTGTTGTTGGTTGTTGGTTGTTGTTGGTTGTTGCTGGTACGATGATGTCTGTTCCTCTGGTGTTTTCATAATTGTTTCTGTCTGGTCAAGTGATGATCCATTATAAGACAACCACTTGCATAATGAGTAACACTCAATAATAATAAAATTATTTAAACTGTCTGGTTTACAAAAAAAAAATAAAGAAAACGACTCCACAAACTAGAAACAGATTTACCAATAAATAAAAATAAAATAATAAAATACGTTATTTACATTATACATTAAATATTGTTAAAAAAAAAAAAATTAAATTATAATTTATTAAGTGTTGCAAAGAAGGAAAAATGAAAAGTAACTTCTGTTTAAAATTATTTTTATATTTTAAAGCTCGCCATTAAAAGTGTATTGTCTTAAAATTCCCATGGAAGGCATTTAAAAATTGTGTTATTTAATTTAATATTATTAAATGTATTTAATCATTTGTCTAGTTAAATTCACATAATATGCCAAGAAATTGTTTTCAAATGTCTAAAAAAAAGGTTAAAAAAATAAAACAAAACGTGAGAAAAAATAAACAAACAAAGTTTTATTTTATTTTATTCTGTTCGCAAATCTTTAATTAATTGTTTTCTTGCAATATATTTTATAGCTTAAAAAGATCCGATTTTACAATATATTACATTTATAGTAAAATCAAGTTTCCTTATTTAATATTCAAAGTCTGTTATAAATATGAAAAAAATAAAATTATTTTGAACCTTCTGAAATACTACTAAAAGTTGTTGTAAATTGCATTAATTACATTTTGAAAAATTATTCAAATTAATGTTTAGATAATCTAAGGGCAGTCCATCAATTTAAATTTAGCTCGAGGAGAGCTCAACAGACCCATAAACAAAACCCATCCACTGGAAGTGGGCATAGCTAACCAGGCTAGCTGTAACCACTGGGTAGCTGCACCTGGTAGTTAGCTGTTCCTTGATTTTGCGCTGTTGCTGCTGCCACACGCCTTGCAGCACTCTAGCGCTTGCTGCCTCATAATTTTCAACACTTTGTTTACCAATTTTTGTCACCTTTGGTTTTAATGATGCTCAGCGGCGACGATGTCGCCGTCACCTTCATCGTTGTCGTTGTCGTTGTAATTGTTGCAACGACAACAAAGTTGGCGGCAAAGTGGCAACGAAAGTAAGCTGCAATTTGTGCAACAAGAGCAGCCACCGCGGCAGCCAACTGGTAACGCAGTAAATTATGACCGTGTGGCTAAAAGAGCTGCAAAAATAGCAAACGGCAGCAGCAACAGCGTGAAGAAATCCTTTTGCCAGGACACACACTGAGCGCAGTCTCGCTTATTACAGTTAACAGCGCCATTATGTAATTATGTGCGGCACGTCCTGAAGTAAGCAGCCCTTTCGAGTAATTGGGCCACCACCAGCCGAGCCAAGTCCGCAGGTTACCCCTCGGCACAGCACTCCTAAGCACTGCACCTTATCAGCTGCTGTAGACCTCAGAAACAGTCGCTGATAACAAAAACAACGCAAAATTCCATTATGAAGTCAATTTCAATTCAGCGAAAATAATTTCCAAATCCCCGAAAAGGGGAACAAAATTTGACCATGCGAAATTTATGACCGCCCTCATGTAGGTGGTCAGCGGACAAACATAAATTGTGTTTCGCATGTTGAACGCGTTAACTGTGCAACATTTATCGGACACTTGGACCGCAGGGCAACAACACTGTACGGATACGAGGTGTAGGGTAGGGTGTAGGGGGTAGGTGGTAGGGAATGAAGTTCGCAAAAATCAATCAAAATTTCACTTGGGCTATCGATAATTACAAACTTGGCACCCGAGCAACCGAGATGGCCAGCTGGCTGGTTAAAAAACAATTAAAGTTGAACTAAATACTGAAGCTGAAGGTAAACGCTCTGGCGACAGGTTTTAAGCGTAACTGGTTCCAACTGGAACCCTGTGCGTTCCTTATTCGCCTGTTGGGCTCAATCTCAATCAATCGATTCTGATATAACGCAGAGATGATCGTAATGAAATTTATGCCCAATCGATTGGCTGTGGCAAACATGAAACGCTGCTGATGCGTCGCAGAGTTGAAATCCCAATACAGGGTGTTTCAGGCAAACACTCAAAGACTGACTGTTACGCAATCAAAAGCAACTCCAATTGCAGACTCAAATGAGACAACAAAGCAATTTTTACCTGAGAAATTCCCGCTATTATAACAGAACTCTTTCCAATTAGAATACGATATGCGCAGCAATCTCACCACACCCAAGAATTATTCGAGTTAATGGTTAGTTTGGCTGTGGTGAATACTCTGAATGCATATCTATAAATATTTATCTAAGCATTTAGTTTAGCTACAGTTTAATAAAATATGAAGCATAATTACAATATATAAAAAGATTGAAATCTACAGTATTTTCATTAAAGCCTAAGTCTTTAATCTATAATCTGTAAATGGTGATTTGCTGTCGATATTAGCGCACAAATCTCTGTTAAAATCAATATCGATTTTGCTTGCACTTTTGATTTATTTAGCACTCGAAACAATTTGTAATGTTAACAATAATTTTGAATGGAGCGTTTTTGGCGGTGAGCCACCGATTCCATCGCACAAATATCCGCACTGGGGAAAACCAAATCAAGCCATAAATAAATCGCCGCACACTTCCAGCGATCATCGATCATTTCAAGCGGCCTCCAAAAGCCGGGCATAAAATGAAACAACAAAAACAAAAAAACATCAAGAAAAATAATGAAAAATTCCGTTTTTATCGTATCTAAACATGGTTTAAGATTTGAGAACCTACTTCAGTTTTGTTGGCTGTTTGGCTCTTGGCCTGTTGGGTGTTTGTGTTGGCGACTTGTACAGTTGTTGTGTGTGTGTGTGTGATGTGTGTGTGTGTGTGTGTGTGTGTGTGTGTGTGTGTGTTATGTGTGAACACGTTGAGCGCGGGGCCATTAAATCATTGTCCTGAAGGCTTTTAAGTCATTATCGATAAATTTCAACATAAATTCGTAAATTTGCTTTATTTGCCTGGGCCCCACACACTCGCACACACACACACACACACACACACAGGTACCAACTGTGCTTGTGTGTATGTGTCTGACATGTTAAGTTTTGGGGCTAAAATTTGTTTGGCTAATTTCGATGCTTGTTGAATCAGCGCCCACGTCTAAAGGAAAAGATCGATATCAGAGGCAAAGACATGTATCGTTGCTCAGTTCTTTTTTTTTTTTTGTGGCACGAAATGACCTTGAGAATGTGCCGTCCAAGGCCCGCAATTGACACGTCCTGTGCAATCATAATTCATATTTTGGCCCAGCTTCCTCGCTGGGCAATTATCAGTGCCCATTGTTTCTGCGAGCGCAGGTAGAGAAATGGGAATCTATCGACCTTTAGTTTAATATTGTATCCCAGCTTGGGAACTCTCTGGCAATTAGTTGCAGTGCAATGCAATTGTGGTTCACACGTACAATGGGCAGAGGCACGTCGAGTTTTGAGTTGCATTTCAGTCAAGGTTAATGTTCTTGGCAACATTTTTGGTAACGATTGCATAACCATAACTCATAGCACACAGAGTTCAAATGGCAATGGACTGCCAACACATTTCGCATTGCATGCAACAGGAACAGCCACAATTACAAATACAAGTGCAACATGCAATTAAAATAGGCCACAAGTGGCACGCACTCCCCCCACTCCCATTAAATGTACTATGCCGATGATTATGCTGGCAGCGAGAGCGGGAAACAGGAAAACATTTTCAACGCACGCTTTTATCAGATTTAGCAAAATGCAAAATCAAAAGCAAATCAAATCAATTGAAAAATTTGTTAACAACTTGCAACGGATGCTGCTGCTTATGTTGCTGTTGCTGTTGCTGTTGCCGTTGCTGCATCAAAGCAGCTGATGACTCCTCGGAATGGACGCGTTGCGCATTCGGGGATTGGCTTGTGTGCTGGGGCAGCTTCTTGCATTTTTTAATGTATTTTTAAATAAGGAATTTAATAAGCACCTTGGCGGCCGTCGGACAACGACTCGAACGCAGACAACAACAACGACGACAACGGCTCCGACGACTACGACGACGACGACGTCGACAACGCAAAGTGGCCCAGACACATGGCCCAAAAAATTAAAAAAAAAAAAGAGAAAAGACAAAAAGACTGCAGGGCGAGAGCAATTTTTGGTTATATGCCCAGTACACACAGTGGGAAATTGAAACATATATTTCAAAATATACAAAAACATACAAAAACAGTATTTAAACAGCTATAGATATATATAAATATATATATATATATATTTTTTTTTTTCTTTATGTACTACAATTGTCTTAAAATTAAAATATGATTAAGTGTTTTTAATAATTTGATTTAATAGTAATTAAATAATAATATTTTTTATTTATTTTCAAATACAATAGACTCATTTTGAACTTTTGCAAAAAGTAATGCAGAATTCTATATATTTTATTTATATGAATCATTCATCGGCACAAAATTCCATGCATTGTTGTATTGTACGGGTATTTCCAGAAATTTTAAATATCTATCAACATTTTTGTATATTTTCGAGCCCTCATATTTTGTTTCTGATTTTACATACGAAACCAAATACGAAATTTAATAAATTCCATAATCATTTGATCTGCTTAAAATATTTAATATTTTTTTTTTCATTAGAAATCTACTTGCAGATTCAATTCAACCAGATAAACCAAGTTATTATTTTGAATATTTAATATTTAATAAAATATACTTGAGGAATTTATACAATAAATTAATTGTATTATAATTTTAAATTAATTTAATAATTTCAAAGTTTTCGATAAAGTAAAATCGTATTTTCTTGAGACTCTTTCGTTTTATGCCATTGTTTGTTGGACGTTTCTTGGCGGTTGCAAAATCATGTTTTAAGGTGTTTTTGATACCTAATAAAAACAACAACACAGCTCCGGCAAGAGGCACACACGCACACTTGCACCCTATCCCTCTCTCTCTCTCTCTCACACACACACACACACACACAATTACACGAACAGAAATGCAACGAAAACGCGCCATGCCAAAGGGTCAGCTGAAGATGGAGTGAAGTAAGCGGTTGCAGAGTGACAGAGTGGCAGGGGGGCAGCGGAGTGGAAGGGAGGAGGAGAGAAGGGGTTGCCGTGGCTATTAGGGCAGCGAGCGCCGCAGTGGCCAGCACAAGAAATGCTTTTTTGGACCCAGGTCGCCAACATACGTCATAGCAGTCTCCGTCGACGTCGACGTCGACTGCGACGCCGTTCGCCGTGTTTATTATAAAACAACAAATCATTCATTATAACCACTTGTGTGTACAGAAACAGATACACACACATATATATATATATATATATATAAATACACATGTGTATATATATATAATATGTGCAGTTGTTTGTGCATATGAGAAAGTGGCGTAAGCATAAAAAAAGAAACACAAGTTTTTTATATATTTATTGGCCATCTATGTGCTGTGTCCAAATCTGAGTAACTGCTTGGGTGTGCGTGTGTATGTGAGTGTGTGTGTGTGTGTGTATAATATCGCTGTCGTATAATATGCATATTTGCGTATTATTTTGATTTTAATAATGATTTATTTATTATTAATAATTCATTGGTGGTGGGCCCTCGCCAAGATCGAATTGGATTTGTGCTGGCTTCGCATGGACGCTGATTGCGATCTGATCTCGGGCAGCCACTTGGTCGCAGCATCGTCATCATCATCAGCAGCAGCAGCAGCAGCAGCAGCATTATCTCTGCCAGTGCAAAAGCTACGCACCTCAACGTGAACTCGATCTCCATCCAGATTGCCATTTGAATACAGTTCGACTGGGAGTCCATGAATGGGCATCCATATGTGTGTATAAGCCCAGCTGGTCTAGATCGTTGGCCAATTTGCGTGTGTGCGTGTGTGTGTGTTGGAAACGTAGGAAATACATATTATAATGAGCTTCAATTAAGATAAAAATCTTGAAAACAAAAGAGACAATGATTTATTGGTTCACAATTATGCAGTGACTACCTTGAGGCACTAGACCAAACGGCCAAAACTCCCAGAGACTTGTTACCACTTCAGCTAGTTAGTAGCCAACTGCACATAAATACACCAAAATATAAACTAAATTTTAAATACGCAAAAAAGGTTTGCAGATAACATTTAATTATATTTTACGAACAAACCACCATCTGAATCACCTACATTTGCCTATGGCATAAATTATCTTATTTTGTTTCCAGTAGAATTGCTCTGAAACAGGTTTAATATGGAAAATATTTTGGTTAACACAACAAAATAAGTTAGTATACATTTTAAATTTGTAGTATCCAATAGAGAAATTCGTTATACAAATTAAAAGCTTTAAATTTTATTTGTTCAATTAGTCAACGAACAACAATAAAATCTCGAATCATTTTGGATCTAGCTTAGGTAACTTTTGTGTACCTTAATTAAACAACAACTTGGAATTTATATCTAGAAAAGTTAACACTATGAATAGGACGGATTTCATTCCCCTTCTGTTAACACACTTGCACAGTAGCCTAGCCATGTTTGTCGAGTCTCCAATCTTTGATTTACGAGGGCTCGCTGCAAAACTGGGTAACTGTTATACCAGTTTAAATATTTGGTAAAAGCGAATCGATGTGGTGGTATATGCCCAGCTTGCTGGCCATGAATTATAGACTAACTATTTTGATTTACGGCCGTACATTGAACTCAACTGAACTGGGACTCAGGAACCCAACGCTGGCGCCTCGCAGTCCAACAAGACTCCAACTTCGGGTCTGACCAGTGGGTCTCCCTAGCCCTTAGCTGCCTCCGCCTCCGCCTACGCCTTGCCACATTAATGTCAATTTAATGTTTCCTTAATGACTTCTTTCGTTGCAACTTGTTTGCCTCCTGTTGTTGTTGTTGCTGATGTTGTTGTTGTAGTTCTTATCAGTTGCTGGTCAAACTTGTCGCTTGGTTGGTTGGTTGGTTGGCTGGAAAGTGTTTATGCTAAATAGCTAACGAGTTTTCCCCACGAACCGACGTCTTTGGTTCGACTTTAAATTAGTGGAGCTACTGCTCCGCTATGATACGATATGATATTGCATGATATACTCTCTATATTCACTGGCTGACATGTGCTCCACGCTTCGTCTATTTATTTAGGTCGGCAATTAAGATTTTTATCGGCGCCTTTCGATGGGGCAATAAAAACGCAAAAGACGCTGCAGACAAAGTGCAAACAAATGCTCTCTCTTTCTTTAGCTTAGTCTCAATCTCTCTCCCACTCTCTCACTTTCTTGTCTCTGATGCAGCTAGCTTATTTATGCGGCTGGGGATTTTGTCAAGAGCGTGCGCCGGTTTAAAGAGTCATAAAAATCAGCTAAATGTGCTCTGAAAAAGGTGTGAAAACAAAAAGAAAAAAAAAAAAAACAAAAACTGAGGGGGTTTCTGGGCGGGCTTTTCAAATTGCTGGCTGCACTTGACGAACTGGTTACCAGTTCAAGCCACAAACTAAATGTGTAATTTTCCGACGCTTGTAAACATTTCCCCCCCATCCCCCCACAACATGCCCCTGGATGCAGTCTCCCGGTGCCAGCTGAATGTCTGCCGACGCGCCAACCATTTGTTTGAATTTGTCTAAAGTGGCTGCCCCTTTTCTCTCCCCTCTCTTAAGTACAATTTTCATAATTTTCATTGCTGTTGCTGCTGCTGCAAAAAAAAAACCAGCGTTTGTCAAATTTTCCGTTTACTTTTAGTTGGCGCCCCTGCCACACCCCCAACCCCAACCCCAATCTCTGTTGCCATAGTTGTGTTGCCTTTTCTTTTTAATTTAATATTTTTCTTTGTTGTTTCTTTTTGGGCGCTGTGTCTGCTGTCTGCATCTGGCCGTCCGTCTGGGCCAGCTATTCTCCCTCCCACTCCCTCACTCTTTCTCTATAGTGCTCTCTCTCTTTCTCTCGCTCTCTGTCTCTGTGTGCTCTTCAGTTGGAAATTGCGTTTACTCAGGCGCCAGGCGCGCATATTTAAATACACACGTGTTTTATCGCTGCCATTAAATCATATTTTTATACTTTACCTTTTTGCTGTGCCACCTTTAACGACTACCAGCCCCAACCCCACTCTTCCCCCACCAATAGGTTCAACCCCTCCCAGTCCTCATTGAGCGCGTTGGCATTTTGATTGTTTACATTTTGCACTTTCACAGCGTAAACAAACAAACAGCGCTAAATATTGTTAAAAATAAAATAAAAATACAAATAAAAAACTCGAGACTGAAAAGACGTCCCGTTTGAAGTGCTTTGGAGGGGAGGAAAGGGCCAAGGTGGGAAGTGGGTTGCCTGCTGGTGGGTTGTGTCAGAGCAAAATGTCAATTTTACAAAGTAGTTTTAGCTCAGTTAGTGAAGCTGAAATCTGTTTTTAGCATTATGTATTTGATGAGAATTAATCAACTCAAATAACCATCTTGGTAAAGATATTTCTAAAAGTTCAAAAATAAGATATATTGGATTAGTTATAAACATACACGTTATTACAAAATGTTGCATTTGGAGTTGCATCTAAATTATGATTTCCGTAAACGGAATAATTATTTTGGAACATTGAAACTCAGTCTAAACTACCATTTATCTCCCACAAATATAAGTAAACAATTATTGTCAATAAACAATATTGTATTATATAAACAATATAATATAATATTGACACTTTAACAATCTTCAATTGAAATGTTAGCGGTTTGCTGGTTGAGCAAGTTAAGCCAAAAGTGTTGTCTTACAATGATCAGCAGCATAGGTTAAAGATCAAAAGAATCTTTAAACGGCTACTGTTCAAACAGCACTTAACTATCTCTCCCCCTCTCACTATACTCCCTCTCTCTCTCTCACTCTTGCAATTTGCTGCATTATGGCAACTGCATTAACCGCAACTGCAACGTCAGCAGCAGCAACTACAACAACAACAACAACAGCAACTGCAACTGCAACAAAGCTTAGTTTCAATTTACTCAAGTTGCCCCAGCACACGTGCGGCTGCTTAAGCATTAATGCCTCATCCAAAGCAGCTATTGCCACGTATGTGGCTGTACTGGCTGCTGTGGTGCTGGTGGTGCTGGTGGTGCTGCGGAGAGTTAACAATTTTTTAGCATTTTTTAAACGTTTCTCTTCTCTGGTCTTCTGCATTTTCAGGTAAGATAAGATCTGATTTAACACAATACGGCGGCATATCAACAGACATGGGTAAGAAAATTTCCACATTTTTTATTTTATTATTTTACTTTATGCAACAGCGCAACGAAACTGTTTAAGAACTAGTCTAGAGTCTACTAATATTATAAATTAGTTAGAGATTAGCAATGGTGTCGGTTACTACCTTCTAGCTAACATTTGGGTGGAAAACAACTTGCTGATTACTGTTGCAATTGTTGTTGGCGGGGGGTTGGGGGGTGGTGGAAAGGCGTCAAATGTTAACTCAAGTGCGCCAGCCCCAGAGGTTGTGTGTGTGAAACTGATTGATTACTCGACTTCATGCTGCCTGCCACCAGCTGATTAGGCCAACTGCACAAGTTGGCTCGCACGCAACGTTAACGCAATTAATGTTGGCATTAAACAGACTCAAGTAGCCCCAGCAGCGGCAATGTTGCAGCTAAGCTCTGCCTACTATCGATGCCACCTCGGCTGCTGCTGTTGCTGTTGCTGCCGCTGCTGTTGCTGCTGTTGCTGCTGTTGCTGCTGTTGCTGTTGCTGCTATCTGCAAGCGGCGACTTCTGTGGCCCAAAGCCACTGGAGGCGTTCCATTTTGTTGGAACCTTTGCAAGGCAAGGTTATCAATCAGATCGTCGTCGTTTCAGAGCAGCTACTTCTTAAAATCCAATTACACGCACAGATTGCCAGACTGACAGACTGACGGACTGACGGACTGACAGCGTCAGCAGCGGGGCGACTGATCAGCGCTTGTTGAAGCCGCTCCGCTCAAATTACATGAATCGACGGGCGCAAGGCATGAATTGAGGCGCAAAATTACCGAGTCGCGCCACCCAGACTGAAACCAATCCCTCGCACTCCCCTCGCTTCCCGCTGCTGTCCCTGGCTGGAGCTGAGCTTATTATTTACTATGCTCAATTGATTATCTTGTGCAAATCGGTAGCTAAATATTGGCACAGGCGCAACAAGTGGGCAGCTTTCAGCATAAAGCGTGAGCGTTTGTAACGATCTGGAGATCCTCCCTGGCAATCCTGGGCAGAAGGCATCCTCAATGGTTGCTGCTGCTGTGGTGGGCAGCTCCTTTGGCAGCTCACCTTGCCATCGATAAGATGAGCGATTTAGATTGAAGCTGGCAACTGGATGCCACCGAAGTGAGCTACCAATTCGTGAGTGGGAATAACGAGTATCGCATCTGTTGATTGGCATCTGGTTAAGTAAGATTATTATTATAAATCCATTCAATGCAGATTCTAACTTGTTACTCAAAAGTTTAACATTTAACACAATCACTTTTAAATTTCAAATCAACCACTCCTTTCCAAAGTACTCCTAAATTGCAGAGCGAGCTCCCATTTACTTGAGGACTTGCCTTATATTAAAATATCTGAATACTTAAGAAAATCAAATTTATTCATATTGTAATTTAATGAATATTTGACAAAAGTAAGTCAGCAGTTTAAGTTTGTCTGAATTTCGTATTTAGCAATTTAATAATTATAGAATGATTTACATCAATTTCTAGATTCATTTTCAATCAAATTTCATTCCAAATGCTGACAATATTAACTACCTTTTACACACTAAACACTCGTTGTAATAATAGTCATTTGATATTTTGTGGCACGCAGGTAAAATCTCATAATTTCGCTGTCATTTCTCACTCATTTCCACGACCAAAACAATCCAAGTTGAACAGCTAAATTGCTAGCGGAGAGGGGGTGTGGGGGACGGGATGTATCCATTTGGGGGGCGTGTACGCATACAGAATGCTGCTGACATTGAACATGACATTTTCCCCCAAAGAGATAATTAAATTGCGGGCTTAATAGAATTAAATGCTGTGTTTGCATTTCAAAATCCAAAACGTGCCAAATGCCAATGGCCGAAATCCCCTCCGCTCCCCTCCCCCAGCAAGTGTAGCCCCGCTCCCTACGCCATGCAGAGTCACGATGCGGTTCGCCTGTTTGTTGGTCAGAAGCAACAAACAACAAACAACAAACAACAAAAGCAACAGCAACAAAAAATGTCAATTTGGACAAGTTTTGATAATTGCAGGCGAGGCCGAGCTGCAGAGTCGCGTTCGCATTGTGGCTGGCAGAGCTACTGTGCTGCATGTTGCACGTACCACGAATCGCGCATAGTGTGTGTGTGTGTGGCATGGTGTATGCGTGTGCTGCTGCTGCCCCATGTTGCATGTTGCAGTTAATAATTATTGAAATGTGTGGCCGCCAGGAATTGTGCTCGTGCTCCTTGTGCTTCCTGCGCGGCTTCCGTCATCGTCAGCAGCAACAGCGGCAACATCGGCAACAGCAGCAGCAACAGCAGTCAGCAATGTTGCATGCATCGTTACCTTTAAGGCTCTGTTATAGTTGTGGCTGTTGCCACTGAGCAAAAGACTAACAATGCTTGCATTTTCCCACCTTTTTCACATAACTTTTCAGTTGTTGTTTTTTCGTTTACTGTTTTTTTTTTTTGTGCTTTTTTTGTTGCTTTTTTGTTGCTTTAGTTTCGTCTTCGGCTGCGGTTGCCACTGGCAGGGTAAACAAGTCGGCCACTTGGCCAGCAACTCGTTGCCACCCCTTGCCGCTTCCCTCGCTACTGCCACACACACACACACACACACACACAAACACACGCGCGGACACATGTCGATGTCTCGAACTTGTTACCACTTTTAAAGCGGGCCGGCCTCCGTTCGGAGTGGCCCCTGTAATAAATTCATATTCAAATTGTTAATTGAATATTATTTGTTAAATTTGCAAGCATTAAATGTAAATGTCGGCTGGCTGGGCAAATGTGGCGGGGGCGTGTCTGTGGCCCGTGCAAAATTTCCTCTTTTTTTTTGTATTTCGCAATTGTTTTTCTTTTTTGCCGCTGCCTGGTTAATTAAATTTATGCGATTTTAACACATTCTTGAGTGGGTTATGGGAAAATCGTTAACTGGATTGGGTAACATTTATGCTGCCAAACACAGACACACACACACACACACACATACACACACACATGTACAAATATATGTGCCTGAAAATTTGGTCACTGTACCAACGACCTCCATAAAAATCTCCCCCAAGTGGCAACAATGGCAACAAAAAATGCATCGATGAACAACGAGTGCAGAACGAGTGTAGAACGAGTGTGGAACGAGTGCACAACGAGTACTCGCAACTGTAATTGTATCTGTGTCCTGTGCGACTGTTGGGTTGTTTGGCTGTTGTCCTTGTCATGTGCTCTGCTGTTGTGCTATGCTGGCTGTTGTTGTGTAATTTCCATAATTCATATTCATAGACATTACAAGCGGCCAGACAAGCAAACAAACAAACAAACAAACTGAGGACCTGTCGCGACGCTGCCTGCACCTGCAATACGGCTAAATGTCCGTCCTAACGGTTGCCAAAAAAAAAGAAGAGTATAAAAAACAGAATCTGCAATGTGTAAATGTGGCCAGAGTGCTAAAATATCACATATGCTTTTAGCCCAGTTAGAGCACAAAAAACCAAAACCAAAAACTCTCAAGCCTCTCTTCAGCTTCAGCAGTGAGTAAAGAAAGAGTAGAAAGATAATTGCAACATAAATTATGCAAAGTTAATTTGATTGAGCTTAAAACAGTGTTAAATTTATGGCCGGAGAGAAAGAGACACGCTTCAGCAAAATCAAAATGGATCATCATCATCAAGTATCTCATAGATGCACGCACATCCAACGTGCCACATTTGATTTTACACACAAGCACTTCGAAATTATTAACTGGGGAGCATTTTGTAGTTCGGCAAGTGTAAGTGTTGTCCTGTGTTCTCCTGTGTTGTCCTGTGTTGTCCTGTGTTGTCCTGTTTTGTCCTGGAATGGCGACCGAAACACAAACACTTCATAAATTGGTACACGGCACTTTCGCTTTTACCGTTGCCATCTGCAGCACGTGGATGGACATGGCTAGTGATAGAGACAGAGCGGAGTAAAAGGATGCCACATGTGTGAGGCAAGTGCGAAAGTACTGAACGACATCTGAAGCTGGCCACCGGGTTTCAATTAATGAATTAGTAATTTCGGTTTCATTGCTGTAATGAACACTTGGAGCAACTCAGCTTCTACAATTTCTGTTAATGTTGTTATGTGGCAAGTTGGTAATAAAGGCCAAAGTTATTATTAGATGGCTGCCAGCGGGTGAGAAATGGAAAGTTTCTGGCTTGCCAAAAATGTACGTTGTGAGAAAATCGATTGTGTGTGAGTTTTGTGTCTCATATAGAAGTAAAATACAATTTCATTTAATTTGAATATTTGATCTGCTCATTTTTATTTGCATATTTTAGGCCACCATCGAAAACAAAAATGTCTTTCAGCACTTGGAAATGATCATTTTTCGAATGATTCTCCTGAGAGTTTTTATGAAATCGAATTGTCTTTTATGATTCGTTGTGGCAGCCACCCAGGGAATTCATCGTGCATTCATTAAAGTTATTAATACCTTTAAATTATCGATAATTTTGTAATTGTAGTGGCACAGTACTGGCTTTTGACCACACAGACAACAGGCCACAGACTAGGCGACGTTTATTTACTTTGCCTCATTCGTTGCATTCGCTTCATTTGTTAACGGCTGCTAATGAATGGTTGCACTTGCAGTGCTCGCATTATCCGGGTATCTTTAAGGCGGGACACACCCACTTCTGGGCTCGCATTATTGCAAAGGTTGTGGAACCCGCGGTCATTTGTTTGCCATATCACTGCAACCGGTAATTGTGACATTAGAGCAGCAATTACATTCGCTAATCCACTGAGAGAGAGGAGGGCTTCACTAAAAAATGATTTGCTAAGTGAACACACAGTGTCGATAAGAACTCAACGTTGAAAGTGCACTTGCAGCATGAGATACTTTTTTTTTATTTATTTATTTTATTTTTTTTTTGTGTCTTCTGTTTTGTATCTTTTTTTTGGCTTCGCTGCCTGCTGCTGTAGCGACGCTGTAGGTATGCAATTAGTCAATTAATTTGAAAATTTATTAACCGCCAAAAAGCAATTTGCTCCACATCAAAATATTTACACACAGGCACACACACACACTGAGAGACGCACGCGGTTTGCGAAATGCCGGCGGTAAACTAAAACTAAAACCGAAACCGAAACTGAACCTCTGCTTGATAGCGATGGCAATAGGCAGTGAAATATATACATATAGCGAGCTGGTAGCCAGATCGGTTCACGTTCTCGGCTTGGCGGTCAGATGGCAAATGAAGGAATTCCGCAAAAGGTTGCGACTGTAAACTTTCGGCCAGTGTGGATTCTGCTTTGATTTGCAAGGGAAACTTGCTCGGCGCGCAGCCGAAGGAGCTGAGGAGCTGAGGAGCTGAGTGGAAGCAGCAAACGCTGTGCAGATAATTTATGGGTTCAGAGGCAGCGAGTTCGGCCCCTTCGCAGCGGAAGTGCGTGAGTCTGTTTTGTGTTGTGGACTATGAGTATCTGTATCTTGCAGATACGAATCGCAGCTACTGCTAGCCAAAATTTCTAGGTCAGAATGCATATTCATATATATGTATGTATGTATATAAATAAATAAATAAATGACTTTTGTGCATGTCGTGCACTGGCAACCGTCGGCTTCTGCTTTGCCCATAAATTTACGGCTCAAAATCAAAATGTTTTCAAGTTTCTAACGTTCCACGTGCTCACTCTCCCTGTCCCTCTCCCTCTCTTACTCTCTGTTTGTGTGTTTCTCTCTCGCTTTGTCGCCCTATTGCTCTTTATAGCTCTCCATGTGCGTGCTAATGATTAATAACGCGCCAGACCGAAACCTGCTTTCGTGCCGCGGCCATCATGGCAAACAGCTGATCACCGACCACCGATCTCAGATTGATGTTGTTGTTGTTGTTGTGTGGTTGTGGCAGAAGAGCGAGCAGTCGAAAGCAGCAGACACGTCATGTCACCGCCATGTCCGCCAGCCAAGTGCCGTGGCCATCAGTCAAAAATGCCGACTGTCCATTTGTATCTGTTACAGTTTAGCTGTCGCTGCATCTCTGCGAACCCATTTTGAAATACAGGTACAGAAACTCTAGCAAAATCTACACAAAACACAAAAGTCACCTGAGCAACAACAAAAACAACAACAACAACAAGCGCTGCTCGCTCAGAGCACAGGTTTGCCATGTTGCTCTCTCAGTTTACGCCTCTCTTTCGCTCTCTCTTTCGTTCGCTCTCTCCCGGTGTGTGTGTGCGAGGTGATTGATCATCTTTTTGCTCAGCAACAGCCGGTTTTCTTTTAATTTATGTGCGCTCAGCGTTGCGACTGAATGAATCTCACCTTTTTTTTGTTGTATTCGAATTGGAACGTTTGCTGGCTAGTTGGATTCCCGTTGATCGTAAACGATATTCGGAACGAACTCTGTTTGGAGTTGCGTTTGATGTTAGAAGGAAACTCGATATGAGTAGTAAGAGTGTTATACAGGTCGCATCTCACCTGGATCTTCAGATATGAAGTGTTTGCTAATCTAATTAGTTCATCTGAAGTTATGAAGATGATTTCATGGCATTCAGCTTTTGCATGCGATTCTTTGGGACTTGTAAAAAATGGATTTAGAATTGGGGATGATTTTAAAAAATGAGAAAAACATTTTATATCAAATACAAAACTAAACTCAACTCAGTCATAAAATAATTAAATAAATTAAAATAAAATATAAGCTAAAGAAAATACTTAAATCACCAATTTAAATCGCTATTTTAAATTCCCTTCCCGCCGAAATTACAGTTTAGTTTCAAAATTGTTCTTTATCTACAGATTTTTTAATCGTTAATTAGGGATTTCAGTATTGAGTGCTTTTGCCAATAAGTACCATTTTATGTTATTCAAAGCCACCTTTTAAATGCAGCAATCCACATTCTGAAATCCACTCACACAGCAACCACTATCGAAACCACATTCCAAAGCGTTTTCAAGAGTTAAAACATACATCGAATGCGACCCACCGCAGCTAATCGAAATGGTTGCCTCCAATCTCAATTGATGATCTATTAACGAGCGTCCATACAAATTATGCAACTATCCACAGCAACTACAAAATGGTGCCCACATGGGCAACTGTGCAACAACAACAACAACAAGCACTGCAACAATGAGAACAGCTGACATGGAGTACCATTTCCTTTGTCACCGAGAGGCGATGGGCAATAAATCCTGAGCATATTAACATGGACGTGCGATGAAAGTGCCAGCCAAATATGTCATTGTCAGTGTTTGGCTCTGACTTTGTGCATTGGGATTTGGATCGGGGCAGAGGCAGATACGGAGGGGAAAAGGCCGCCTCTGCGGCTACCAAATGCGAGTGTATTGACACCTGAGTCCAAGCCAAACCCAAACAGAACCAAACCGAAACCGAAGCCGAAGCCTCTGGCGCCAATAACTGCTGCTGCTGCTGTGGCTGTTGGTGTTGCTGTTGCAGGTACTATTGTTATTGTTGTTGTTACTGCAAATGGAGTGAAAGAAAAAGAAAGTGTCAGCAGCCTTTCTGAGGCTCTGGGAAACAGGTAACACAGAGTGGAGCTAGAGGCAAATGGTTAGAATGCCTTCAGCTATGACTACCGCAATACTTTCCAATGAAATCGGTTAGATATAAATCACTGAATGGATGTGTATGTGTGTGTGTGTGTGTGTGTATATGTGTGTATGTGTGTGTGTGTGTGTACTGATAACTAACTGAGAATCAAGCTGCTGCTGCTGCTGCTTATCGTGCATTTGAATTGGTAGACAACGCACTTTTATTTATATATAAAAATTCTCTCTACGTCACATAACATGACAACATTTTGGGCGTGAACACACGTACACACACTCGCACACACACACACACACGCATACAGACATACACTTAGGTGCCCAGCAACAACAACAAACATGGCTCAAAAGCCAGCAGCATCGTCGTCCATGGTGACAGCGCACATAAATCTCTGTAACATGACACTTTTGGCAATGGAAATAAAATATGGCATACGGCGCACCAAAATGTCGCACCAAAACTCATGCAACACCAACAACAACAATAACAACAACAACAACAATTGAGCATCAGCTACAGCAGCAGCTACAACATTTTTGTTTTTGTTTTTGTTTATATTTTTATTTATTTTTTTTTGGCACTTGGCTACACTTTTTGGCCCACTGTGCCATTTGAGAAGCAACTCATGCCGCATTCAGCTAATTACAAATGAAATTACAATGGTCAAGTTGTAGTTGCAGTCAGCTTAAAAACCACCAATGACACGAGCTGAAAATATTGTAAAATAAACAAAAAATGTTGCTTTCGTGTTGCAGACAGACTGGTTTTATGTGGGCACAAAATATTTATCTTTGATATTCATTTATTCATAAACAACAAAAAAATTAACAAACTAAAAGTGAGCAACCCTAGTAAAATATTTTGAGCACCTTGTATCATCAAAGTGAATACAAAAATATTTTAAATATGTTTTTCAATTGTTATTTTCTAAACACTCTAATATCTTTCGAATCCCGTCGGGAAATAAATATGAAAACCATTTCAGTGATAACGTTCATGCCAAATGAATATTCTACTCTATTCTGTTGAAATAAATAATAAACCTACTCTATTCGAAAATTAGAAATTTTCCGCAAAAAACTTTTCTTTCTACATTTTCTTATCTTATACTGGAATAGTAGTCAATTCCAGCAGAATCAATTAGCATATCAAAGAAGCTGTTTCTCATTAAGGCAACTATTTAAGCTAGTGTCATTTGGGAACTGTGCAACTTCTGCCTCTGATGGCGATGCTGTCACTTGCCGCTGTCATTTTCATTTCGTTTTCATGTGTCACTTGGCGCGCCTGCGCACGCCTTCCCAGTGCTCAGTGCCCAGTGACCAGTGCCCAATGTCCAGAGTCCAGCTCAGAGTCCGTCTACCTACCTCGCTCCCTCCCGGACCCTCTAGCTCCTTCTGCGTCTCCTTGTAATAAAGCAAAACGGCTGCGCATGCGCGCAAGTCACTCAGCAGCAACAACACCAACAACACCACCAACAACAACAGCAGCAGCAACAACAGCAACAACAACAACAGCAACAACACTAACAACAACAACAACAGCAACAACAATAAGAAGCGAGCAAAGCCGCTGCCTCTGTCAGATTTTGTGAGTGTCACTTGGCTGCTTTGTTGACTCCAAGTCGGGTCTGGGGACCTGGGTGTTATCTGTCCCGTCGACCGTCTTCAGTTTCGTTTGGTCATCTCGCAGTTGGCTGCATTCCTGGCACAACACGCAAAATCTGCGCGTCTGCGTATAAAACTGTTAACTAACTCAATTTTGTAGCTGTCAGTTGGTTCCTGTTCACCACACCTCCTCTCCCCCGGCACCACATCCCTCTTCCTCTAGTGCTTTGTGCGCCTGGTTAGTTGCTTGGTTGGTTGGCTGCTTGGCTCTGGCTGCAGAGTTCAGCATGGGTTAATGAGTTGTTGTTGTCGCCATTGTTGTTGCTGTTTTTGTTGTTGTTGTTGTTGTTGTTGCTGTTGCTGGCGTGCCGCTTACACATGTCACAACAAATTGCTAACCGTTGTGAGTCGCGGGCCCATAAACAAATCACTTGACCTTCGCATTGAAAACATTTGCGTAAAACGCTAAGAAAACTCGGCCAGAAAAAAAGGACAGTGGAACAACAAATGGCGGCAACAAATGAAATGAAAACCCCCCGACTTCAATTCGTTTGAGAAAATGCCTAATAAGTTATTTCCACTCTTACAACATTTAAATATGTCATTCGCTGGCTCCAGTTTATGTCGTGACCTCCTTAAAAAGAGGTCACCAAACAACATGCATTTGAAAAATGTTTTGGCCAACTTTTTGACAGTTTTACAATAAAACACATGAGGCTTTAAAATTAGATAAGATATTGGAAATGTTTTTTTTTTAACAACTTATTCCTTCTATTACTTTTTGCTCAAACTTATTCGTTTAGTGTAATATTTAAAATTAAACTGATTTCCCCACAGTACAAATTATGCACCTGCCCCTGCCGTTGCTCGGGCCACACCCTCTCTCCCAGAACTTGTGACAGTTGCGCGTGACACGAAAACGGACTCACGGATGCACGCGCTCATGTCTGTCACAGAAATGTCACTTAAAGTTGCAAGACTCGACGCACACATTGCAATTTCATAACTTTATTAAGCATGTGCGAGGCATGGCTGGGGGCACGGCAGCAGTGTGAGGAGGGGGAGGGGGAGGAGGAACTCCACCTGAGAAAAAAAAAACGCAGCTAGTGGAAAAGAATACTTAAAACCATTTCGCTTTTGGCAATGCTCGTCACGTTCTGCAATCTAAACGCCAGGCAAGCGACCATAACTGCTCCACAACTGATGGCAGCTAGTAGGGGAGGGGGATGGAAGGCGACCCCCGCCTGCAAGTGGCCTAAAGGAAGCCAAATGACATGGAGTTGGCAATTCAATCATTTAATGCCATGGCCCACATAGGGCCATCAAAATCGGAGCCGGGAAATTGCCAACTGCAACTGCAACTTCAATTCAAAGTGCTTTTGGGTAGTCAGTGCTAAAGACACCCCCCCCTTCCTTTCCCCTTCCACTGCTCTCTATTGTTGCCATGGGGCTTGTGTCATTCCTTGACTTTTCTTTACATATATTTGTTGTTGTTGTTGTTGTACTTTCGTTTGTTTGTGTCACTTGGCAGTTGCTGGGCCCAGTGACAACAAAAAGAACAACGTCAGAGACAACAATTGCAACGACAGCAACAAAAGCAACAACAACAACATTTGTAGCAACATGGAGAGCGCAGCGAACCACGCGGTAATTCTACAATGAAACCGTTTCGCACACACACACACACGTAGCTGAATGAGTGTGTGTGTGTGTGTGTACAAACAAAACTTGTGGCAATAAATTTGAAACGGATCACATAAATCACATTCAAGTGAAGCTTAACACACGCGCCCAACTAGAAGACACACAAATACAATCTCACTATAAATACACACACACACACACAAACACACACATACTTACACACACCATAAGCTTGACATAGAAAGCATTTATTTCAAGTCTGTGGGGCACAAAAGAGTTCTTCGGGGAAGTTGAGAATTTCTGTTTTTGGGACAACTTAAGTTGTCAGACACGTGAATTTGTTGGGCTCTTATAAAAGACTAAACCGAGCTAAGGTTTAACTAATTGGCATATTAAATATTATAATTAATTATTATTTAGCTAATTTACCCAATCAAATAGCAAACAAGCAATGAAAATGCTTTAAAACTTAAGTTGACTCTTGCTTAACCAAGCAGCCAAAAATTGTTGGCCAAGTAAAAGTTTGGCGGTTTCGTTCGGTCGCCAAATTAACTAAACGGTTAAAGCAACAACTGCAAATTGGCAACAAATTCACAGATCATAAAGTTGCAGCTGCAACAAGGCAACCAGCAACAACAACAAGGAGGAGAATTAGAACGAGCAGGCGAAGCATCATTTCATTTGAAGAACTTTGGCATTTGAACTTGACATTTAGCACACGGTTCGGGGACTTCTTTGAAAACAATTGCACGCCACACACACTCACACACACACACACACACACACACAGATACACTCATACAGTTGCGCTGCACTTTTGGCATTCCTCGGCTGTCTGCCATGGAATTCCAGGACACACCAAACAGCAGCAGCAACAACAACTAGAAGGGATTCCAACCAGAATGAAACAGTTGCAAGCAGCAGCAGCCAGCAGCAAGTGCGAGCGAGAGCGCAAATACGTCTGCAACCCTCTGCAACAGTGCCACGGGGTGAGTGTTGACCCATAGCAACACTCACACACACACACACACACACAGGCACAGCGAGCGCAGACAGACGGCCATTGCAGCACCTGTCGGCCATGCCACACAGAGTTGCATGTGTGAGTCTGTCTCTGTCTGTGAGTGTGTCTGTGTGTGTGTGTGTGTGTGATGTGTGTTTGCCCTCCGGATTTTGCACCATTAACAATATGGTTCGCTGCGCTGCGGCACGCTCGCCTTATTGCGGAAATGAGGCACAAATGTCGTGTACACTTGCAACCAAACCCGCCCCTCGATGGGAGGGGTTAGCTTAATGCAGCGCCATTGATTTGCTTATAAATTAACCCATTGACAAATGAAAATATTGTCTGTTAATTGATCAATGTGTATGCACAGAGAGTGCACAGTTGTTGTTGCCATTTTAGGGGGGTCCTACTGTATCTGTGTGTGTGTGTGTTTGAGTGTGTGCATTGCAGCTAAAATTTAATTAGATGCGATATTTGTATTTGTATGCACCAAATGCATTTTGGTCATTGCGAGGATAATAAACATACAAACATACATATGTACATATATAGAGGGTGTGGCCACACTCTCTATCTGCATTGCGTGTGAAGTATTTACACACACACACACACACACACACTCACTCGCACTCGCACAACATCGTATTTCATGTCGTACGTGCAAAATTTATTGTTATTGAAATACAATTGCAAAATTAACTGTCAAAGTGTGCGACCCATCGTCAATTTAGTTGAACGCCATATGTTACACTCTCCACACACACATGTGTGTGTGTGTGTGTGTGTTTTAGTCGCAACACATGTGTTCCTAATTGGTTGACCTGAGCTGTGCGCATTGTCTTTAAACAATATTCTGTACGGAATATTTAACATTATTCGCAAATTCTGTGCCGCCAAAAGCGAGTCCGCCTCGCAGCCACATTGACCAAGAGTCGTTGCAAATAACCCCACTCTCTCTCTCTCATGCTCTCAAAAAGCTAAGTGTCCCCTCTCTCTCTCTCTCTCTCTTTCTCTCTACTCGAAGTTACCCTTTATTTACACCGCTAAACGAGCTTTGCATATTTACTGTACTAGCAACAGACATTTTACGATATATTGAGAATTATTTGCAATATATTTGGCGAATGTAGGTGGGGGGAGGCAGCAACAGCAACAAAAGCAGCAACAGCAGCAGCAGCAACAAGGACGACAAATGTTCCAACGACAGCAGCAGTGGCAACAACAACACAAACAACAACAAAAACAACAACAAATGCAGTTCGGTGCAAATGCAGGCAGAAAGCTTCTAATTCCGGCACTGAAACCATAAGTCTTTGCCGCATTGTACACACACACACACATACAACACACTCACACACACACACACAAACACATACATGAGCATGTGTATGTGAACTCTATCTTTGTGTTGACACGAGATCCCAGTAGGAAATGTACCAACAAACATGAGCTTGACAGAGCAAGTTGTAATAATTGTAGAGTCAGTGAAATTGCAGGTGCTTGTAAGGCGAAATGGCAGGTATTAGTAAAAAAAAGCGTATATTTAAAATAAACTTTAATCAAAGTGTAAAATTAAAAAATGAGCTCTGATTTTCTATGCTAGTTTTGAAGGCCAAAGGCACATTTTATAATTACTAGTTAGGGTTAAATAGGTCTAAATAGATTTCCTTCTAATAGCTTCTATAGCTTTCTCTAAAATGTATACATTTTCAAAGTTTATTTAGAATATTTTACTAATTTTGAAGTCTCATAATCTAGCATCTGATTATCATGCCTTTGTCATGTATTTATTTGCAACTGGGCTATTTTCTGGCTTAGTAAAGACTGTTTTGGGAGTGCAGCAGGCGCTTATTAAGTTAAGTTCGATACACAAGTTTTGCATACACAATAAATACTGAAAACTTATTTTTCTGTTTTGCAAAGATTTTGTTTAATTCACGTAAATTTGCATAAGATACAATTGCGAATCCGAATGCGAAAAGCCTGCACTTTCTGCACTCTCTAAATTTGTGCGAAAATTGAGTCAAAGTTCAGCAACAAAAAAAATATATAAAATTGGAAAATACAAAAAAAAAAGTTGTAGAGTTTATTGCCTTTGGCCTGGGCTGCAGCCGGGTCTAAATTTGAATTCAGCTCAAATTGAAAGTTAGTAAAAGCAGCCAGCACACACACACACACACAGTAATGGCCAACTCCTGCTCTTAGCCCTCCACTCACTACTCGATATTTATGTCTTTTCGAATGCAGCTCAGCTTTAATTTAAATGGATTTCTCTGCCAGCTCCCATGGCAGACATATGGCAGCATTCGCAATTTCCATTGGAGTGCCCAGCCAAGGAGTGAGAGTGGGTCGGGAAGGATGACTCCCGACGGTCGACTGCCGACTGCCGACTGGCGAGTCCTGTAACTGCTGAGGATTGATTGTGCTTGTTGATATTTTGTCAAATAACGCAAATAAATACACAATTACACACTCAAGTGAGTCCAAGGGAGGGCCGCAGCAACGAGTTGAATTTTGTGGGGTTGCATGTGGCAGGTCTCTGTGCCAGCCCGGCTCTCACCTCTGGCTGCCTCCCATGACCCTGCCACTGCTGTTGGCTGGACGCACCGGCTGGCCGCTCTCTCCGTTATCCTTGTTTAAAGGATTTTCATTTGTTTAAATGTGCTTTATCGAAAATGGCCAAATGGCAGCGACATGAAATTTATTCTAGCCACACAGTGGTACAAAACACATTGATTTCTATCTGTTTCAATTCCTGCTAAAATTATTTTGTGTGACTCAGTCTAAAATTAATATATAAAGACTGAAAGCTATATAAAAAAAAGTCGTTTTGCTTTTCTAATTTCCAAATTTAATAATGTAATTCATTAAATATAATTTATACAATTTGTATTTGTCTTTAGAAATTGTTATGATAACAAAAATAAGATATATTTCAGTCAAGTTTATTCCTAATTCAAATTGAGGCATTAAATTTATATTTGGTATTGAGAAATACTGTATAAATACTTATTCAACTAATTTAATATGTTTGCCAAGCTTTTCAACCACTGTGCGGCGACATTTGACTTTGTCATTGTTGCTGCTACTGCTGCTACTGTTGTTGCTGTTGTTGTTGTTTTTTTTTCGCCACACGCCCGTAAATTCCAATGTAAAATGTTGCATTTATCTTGTAAAAATAATAAATCCAGCAAAGGGACTTTACTCTCTCACGCTTGGCAGCACACAAACACACGAGCGTTGCATGGCCGGGGGGCATGTGGCAAGGGTGTAGGTATGGAAGGGGAACGGGGTATGGGGAATGACAATTGTTAGCTAATAGCCCAGAGGCAAGAGATGCGTACATTTAGCTAATTTTATAAACCATCAAAGTATCCGGCATTTAACCCTTGACTGGGCAGATGCCACTGTAGCGGGTGTTGTGCCTCAAAATGGTGGTGTGAGGGGGGTGTGTAGATGGACAACAAAAAATAACAACACACACTGCCATTAATTTAATTTATTTATTGGCTGTTGTTTCATTGGCGCAAATCCCGAATGCTGTGCGATAAATTTAGTCAAATGTGAAAATTGTGTGTGCAGTTTACACACACACACACACACACACACACACACACACACACACAGACGTACAGCTCGTTTGTCAAGCGAGGATTTGCATTATAAAATATGGCCTGGAATGTGCACCGAATATGGAAATGCAGTTGAACAACAAACAAACTCGCCAAAGAGTTTGCAATTTATTTTAAAATAAAAGTATCTAGTGTGACAAATAGTGTGAGATATGTTTTTGCGCACTGCAGCCAAAAGCAGCCAAAGCAGCCAACACAGCCAACACAGCCAACACAGCCAAAAGCAGCCAACACAGCTAGCCCAGCCTCCAGTTACGCCCACCACCCCTCCCTCGGCCCAAGCAAACGGCTAAAATGCGACATGTGACGCGGCGCTGCTGATTTATTTGCATACAAAAGCGCAGACGTGCATAAAAAATAGCAACAACACAAACAACAACAACAACACAAATAACTGCATAAGGAACGCCCATTTTTGACGCCAGCCTTGATGTAGCTGAGGGGCAGAAGTTGGGGTTGGGGTTGGGGTTGTTGCTGCCCGCTGCCAAATGAGGGAGGGAATTCGGCGGGGATGCGCCATTTGAGAGTCAATAAAAAATACATTTTAAATCAAAAAATCAAAATGCAGCGTGGAAATATTTTTCCACATTTTCTTTTTTTTTAAATGCGTACAATTTTTGATTAATATTATAATTAATAAATGGGATAAGGGATATAATGAAGTTGTGCGGAATTCTGAATATATATTATTGATCATATATATATATATATATATATATATATTATTGATCAGCATCAAAAGCCAACTCGATTTAGCCAGATTGGTTAGTCTGCAGAATTTGCTTAATACAGGGTATTTCCTAGTCGTGCTTAGTCCCATATAAATTTAAATTGTAACGAATAAAATTATGAAAAATAATTAAAATAATTTTATTCTGTCAGTTAGTTTTCGGACTGAGTGGGAAAGCTGATGATTTGTGGACTTAAATAATTTGCCTAATCCCCGACTAACTATAAGTTAGTACAACTATAATGCAGTTAAAACAATAACAATTTGTAAGCAAAATTTCAGTGCTTAGCAATTTATCCCAAAGAAGCTCGTAAATTATGCCAAACTCAAGTATCCATCTATAAGTTTGCCTAGGAGAGGCTGCTCAAGTGCCACCCACGCTTGGGTTTGCCCCCAACTCTCATGTGGCAAGCTTTATTTAGTCTTCATCTGATGTGGCTGCTGCTGCTGCTGCTGCTGCTGCCCCAACTCCGTTGGCAATTCATCATTTGGCGCCATTTTGCGTAGCGTCAAGTTGCATTTAGTTGTTATTTATGCAAATTTGGCATGTTTCAACTTTTCGCCAAGTGCGTCGAGTCGTTTTCGATTATTTAAAACTTTGGGCCTGAGTAGGGAAGGGGGGAGGGAGGGAGGGAGGGCGTTCCTTTAATGCGTGCACCTGACGCGCTTGAATGTCTTACTGCCAGCTCCTTGGCAGCACCTGGATTACGGATTACGGATTACGGCTGAAACTGTACCATGTTCTACGGCGTGCTGTGCGCATAATTTTGTGCGCTGCTGTTAAGACAAATAAATTGTAGACGGCTAAAGTTATTAGATTAGCATTAGGGACGAGGCAATGTGTAGACTGTGTATGTGTGTGTGTGTGCTAAGCTTAAAATTATGATTTAGCCGGGTTATTTACATGCATATAGAGGAACTAGAGGATGCCGCCAAGTTGGCCAAATTTATGAAAAAGTTACCGCATTTTTGGCAGTCATCTGCTTTTTATAGTGCTCCACTCCACCAAAGGGCGGAAATTAATAGCCAGCCAGGTGGATATTTTAAATTTACATGAAGACAGTGTCGCAAAACGAATTTATCATTTTTATTTCTTCACTAACATTTGTGGAAATTTTCAATAAACAATCATGTCCATAAAAACGAAAAACCATAAAACATTTTGTATGTGCTTAAAATGTAATTTAATTTATTTTGCTACCTTAAATTACCGATATTATTTTTTTGAAGGAAAACAAATAATTTATATTAATTATTTTTAATTACAATAAATTTACATATTTGACTGTTTTCATTTCTGCTCTAATCTAATTTCAAACTAATCTAAATTATAAATTCGCATATGAAATGTTATTTTATGTTCTGCATGTTTATTTATATTTTAATAACAATTAACACGTTTTGGTTATTATTTAAATGTTTAGTTATTTTAATACTAAAACACACAAACTTTGAGGCATTTATTGAATTTTAAACACTCGCATTTAATTGGTTTCTCTGTTGTTTTTCAGGTAAGAGATACTCAGAATCTCTTGCGGGATCACTTCTACCAGACTGGCTAGGTAAGTGCAATTTCCTAAATATTATTTTGTTAAGCTTATCCTTTACGAATATATTTTCTTTTGATTTTTGTCAAATAAATGTTTTATTTTTTAAATTTATTTCACAATTATAAGCAATATTATTTTTATTTTTAAAATTACTTATAAGTTGCTCTCCATGGTATGACGCTCAGAAATATTTGAATTTTCTTTTCTAGAGTGTCCCAAATATCCAAATCCAAAAATCGATTCGAAACTCTCAACAGTTATCCACCAAAAGAGAGGATAATGCAAATCTGAAACTTTTGTAACCCGTGAAACCCCGATCCATATTTCTTGAACCCATCAAAAATGCTTCTTCGATTTAAGTTTTTGGTTTTGAATTTTGTTGTTATTGTTGCTGTTGTTGTTCTTGTTGTTATTGTTGTTTATTGCCGCATATTGCATCCTCTTCATTTGGTGTGTCCAGTGTGTCAGTCAAAGGAGCGCGTCCCACAGTCCCCCAAGAGGTAAACCCAAAATATACTCAAATACCAATAAATTGTAAATGTTGTGTGCATTTGCCCATTTTCAATACTTACGTATATATCTATCTCAATATGTGCATATGTATTATACACTGTAAATAAAGTTTAGCATGTGCATGCCCCAAGACACACACAGCGAGTTAGAAAGGGAGAGCGACAATTTACTGCAAAGGTGTTTGCTGCGATATGAATCCAACAATATAATATGTGAAATTATCAGCTCATAAAACTTGCCAAATAATTGGCAATTATTCAGTTTGTCAACTAGTACACACACACCAACACACACACACACATACAAAAAACACACACATCCACATTTGCAGACGATTACTCAAAAGGTTTTCTTTGCCGAACAATTAAAGCCGCCCACAAAGCGGGCGAATTTTCTCGTACTTTGGAAAAGTATCATTTGGCACGCAAAGAAAAGCGAGTGAGAAAATTGGATAGAACCCGACCACAATTTACAAAGCGTATCATTTTGTTAGCAATTTTTCAGCATGCTGCACTTTACAGTAAACGCTCAAAGGCACGCAGCTGCCGTTGCACCACCCAAACCACCCTAACCACCCTAACCACCCAACCACCACTCGCATGTAAACCACAGCACTCATACATATGGTATATATAAGCCTGGCCAGCCAGTATCCAATTAAGCGCAATTGAGATAACAACACTCAAGTTCAAATTGTTAATTGTTGTTTTTAGTTGTGTTAACCAGGCCAAAAGTGTTTTTATGTCAGTGTCAGGCGGATGCTTTATTTATATTTTTTATTCTATTTTGGTTTTTTTTTAGTTTTTGGGATTGGCCACCCTTGGAATATGCAACCTTTGCAGTTTTGGGATTGTCTAAATGTAGTTTGTTTATTGGCAATTTATACAAACGCATAAATTACCCACACACACATTACTGAGATGCTCGCAACAAAAACATAAACAAACTTTGCTCACTAAATGCCACTTGCCAATCGTAATCAATTCTCATGTGGTGTCTGCTGTGTGTGTGTGTGTGTGTGTGTGTGTGTGTGTGTGTGTCTCTGTGTGTGTGTGCGAGTGTGTCTATAAAAAAGGGACCCAAAATACACTCAAAGACTGTCGCCGACAGACAGACAAAACAGTCAACTCAAGTCAGCATCCGCATTCGTGTGTATCTTTGGCACTGGATATGTATCTGTATCTGTATCTGTATCTGCAACCCCGCAAACGAGACGAGGCGCATAAATATTTATCTGAATTGTTGAAATCTTCAAATGCAGAAACGTAAAATCCATTAGAAAATTAATAAAGAGCCCATAGAAATATACTTACTCTCTGCTTTACACAGATATATATATATATATATCTGTATATAAGTGCGGTTTCAATTGAAAGATTGGCTGAGCGTGAAGATTGCGGCTTGAAGGGAGGCTAATAGAATGAAAGTAAATTGATTAAAATGATTGTCTGTCTGGATAATGTTTCGATTTACATTAAGTTGAGCAGACAAAACAGATATTGTATATGAAATACGTTAATTGCATGCGCTTTTCTTCAATAACTATGTACATAAATATATGTTTTATACCAATAATAATCTATTAAAACAAAATACCTAATTGCAAAATCAATTTAAGATACATTCGTAGTAAACACTTGCATAAGTAAACAAAAATTTCAAAAAGGCATATTACTAATTTAGCCGACTCTAATCTGGTTTTCTTTTATCTTATGCATACATATATATATATATATACATTAATAATCCTAAATATTACAGAACAGTTATAATCTATATATATAAACAGCAATTTAATAGAAAACATTATCCATTCTCAAGCTTATGAATAACAAAGAAATTAAAGTATTTTAATTTACATGTAAATATTTTGTTGTTTTACATACAATCGGTGTATAACTGTGATTAATTAGCTATATACCAATTAAGTCAGTTAATAACGCTTTCAAGTTGCTAACACGGCTGTAAGTCTATTGAATAATTGAAGATCAAGCAAAACATATAATCAATATTACAATCTGCCAGTGCTATTTATAATGTCCCAGATATAATCAATATATTGCTATATTATCACGTGATCGAATTATTTCGAGTCTCGTGGCCATATGTTCACACACACACACACGCACACACACACTAGCTTGGCAACTTGAAGTTGTATTCGTAATTATAACAATGAGGCTATTTTTAAAGCTGGTCGAGGAAGAGCTGCGTGGAGCAAATGTCTCGTATCGTCGAACCGTCGGGAGGCGAGGTTGTGGCGAGTGGGGCAGGGGCAGCAATTCACAATAAGAGGCATAATAATGTGCCATAAACTATCAAAATTTGTTGAATTGTTGATAAACTTTGGCGCCACTTTGCGGCAAAACCAAAAAAAAAAAACAAAACATGAAACAAAGCAATTGTTGAGGCGCTCAGTTGCAACCCGTTCAGCCCCTCCCCATCCCCATCCCCATCCTCATCCCCATCTCTGTTCCTGGCCATAGCTTTGAAGTGGAAATTCCAATGAACGTGTGCCAAATTGTTCAATATTTTCTTTCTGAGATTTTTTTTAGGTAATTTTTGTGGCATAAAAAGTTGTTCGACAATTAAGAAGTTTCGTTTGGACTTCATATAGTTATAGTTCCATTAGGAAACTTATCACATTTCCGGTAAAATTTGTTTTTTCTTGTTTGTTACGACAGCAATTTACAAAATTATCAGTTCGCTTGACATTTAACATTTGCAGGTGGAACAACAACTGGCTGCATGCCGCATTCAATTGTCGACAATCATGCTGACTGGGTGTGTGTGTGTGAGTGTGTGTGTGTGTATGTCTGTGTGTGTGACTGTGCACTTGAGCTGTATCTGTATCTATCACACACACATGTTACAGTCCGCATCTATTTAATTGCCCCTTGGAGAAGCTTTTGCAAATTAGTTAATTGGCGGCCAGTTTATTGTGGACACTCTAAGTGGCAAGTACTTCCCTAAAAGACAATCTAAACGAGCTCACATTGCAACTACACACACACACACATATATCACTTAAGCGTGTGTGTGTTACTCATATGCCGCTGTCTCATGTAGGTATATTTGGTGTAGGGTATCTTAGGAAATGGTTTTTGAGTATTCAAAATTCTTCGCAGCTTCAATTCACAGATTCTGTTAGCAACTCGACACAGTCTTATTTGTGTGTACACTTATTATTCTTGAAATTTGCATAAATAATTATTATTTGCTAATCGCATTTAAGCACATATTTTATAATTTGTTTGGTGTACATTTAAAATGATTAATATCGCTGTTAGAAACAAGACCCCTACAAAGTTGAGGCACATGAATTAGTGACAGAATTTTGAGCTCCTCGATGCATTTGTAAACTCCTCTAAAGCATTGAGTTCCTCTCTTCGTCAAATCCAAAATTAAATATTAAAGTGTATGTGCTCAAAATAAGCATGAGTTTCAGGAGAGATTTCTAAAATCTATGACACATTTTTTCCCTCTTGTTGAGACTTTAGCTAACATCTTAATCAAATCAAAAATTAAATTTATGCCATAAACTTAAATTATTAATTTTATTTCTACAAAAAATATGTCTTCCTTAGCTGATTTTAATACTGACAGAACTGAGGCACATTCATTAATGAGCACAAAATTAACATGATTTTTAGGAGATTTTTCAGCTTTTGTGGAGACTTTATCAGATCGGAAATTAAATTTAGGTCATGGACTTAAGTGATATATTTTGTACCACTAACAATAATATATAATATATAGCACATTCAATATTCGTCTCGGCAAAATGTTAGAAATTTTAAATTTATTTTGTTTTATGTGTTTATAATTTATGACAACTTTAGCTTGTTGTTGAACTTTATGAATTTGATAAACGGCGTTGAATTTCAATAAATAAATGAATCGCTTAGCATTAACGAAATTATACTAAATACATCCACACTTATACATACATATATATATATATATAGGTATATATGTAAAAGTATCTCTAATGATAACAAAGAGAGAGCGAAAAAAACGTTGTCTACCTGTGCGTTTGGGCGGCTTTTTGGAGAAGCCGCCGTTAACTGCGTCCTTTTATTGATTTTTGTACGCCATTAAATTTTGCACAGTTACCCATATTTTCCGCCATTTGCCGTTTGCCGCGTACTAACCCCCAAAAGTTGAGCAACCGCCACTGCCACCGCCCCCGCCCCTGGCTGTAGCAGAGGCAATGTGGCAGATATTTTTCTTTCTTGCCAGCTCAGCAGATGAATGCGTGTAATTTTCTGTTTGATTTATGCCCGCTGACTCCGCTCCCGGCAACACATTCGCAGCAACACCGGCCGACCAAACCACCCCCACCCTCCCCCCTGCCATTGAATGCCCGCAGCACACATGGCTACCCAACTCCCTCCCACCCCATCAAACGCTGCCGCTCTCTGAAGGAAATTGCGCCAAGGTTGGCAACCTCAGATTTGTTACGGGAGCTGCTGGCGCTCCTGTTCCTGTGTGTGTGTGTGTGTGTGTGTGTGTGTGTGTGTAAGTCCTGCTGGCTGCTGGTCGTCCTTTTATCGCCCAAAATGCTAAACGCAGGCAATACATTTTCCGACAGCCTTTGGCTTTCTCAGGGCGGGCTTTATTACATTAAGCGTTCGTAAAATAAAAATTGTGCCACTTTCTCAAAAACACGCACAACAATTCGAGTGTAGTTATACATGTGTGTGAGTGTGTGTGTGTGTGTGTGTGTGTGTGTGTATCTGTGTGTGTACGCATGACATCGTGGAAATCAACCTGCTGCGGCAAACTGCCGAAAAAAAGGGCAGGCCAAGCAGAAAAACACTGCCTGAAGGCAAGAAGGGGGCGTGGTGTGTGTGTGTATGTGTGTGTGTGGGAGAGGTGAGGATTGGGCAGGGGGTGGGGGGTGGTAAATGTTGCTGTGCTTTGTTCGTGGTTCGCATTTGCTTACATAATCAGTCATGTTATCCTTGTTTCGCATATCCTCCAGCAAACACACACACGCATACACACACACTCCCGCACACTCCCACACACTCTCACACATACACACATACAATAAGCACATAACATTTTTTTATTTATGTCGCTGGCTTTACTCAGATATCTCCTTTTTTATTTTGATTGCGTGTGGCCCTTGTGAAGGGTGTGTGTGTGGTTGTGTTGCTTCCATGTGTGTGTGTGTGTGTATGTTTGGCTTAAAAATCGGTCAACGAATTGTAGGTAAATAATGGGAAATGCAAAGGAATCTAATAATATTTATATGGTATATCAATTTGTAAATATATTTATTAATGCATATCTTGAAAACATAAGAAAATAATAAATCAAAGAGTTCCAAGCTTGAAGATTTCTAAATATTACCTGCTGAGAATAGATTATTTTCTATTTATTTATTATTATCTCATATGTTAAAGTTAAATATACAAGTTAAATCAAATAAAATGAAATGCAGAAATTACATTATTAATTTAAAATCAAAGTAAAAAATAAATAAGGAAAAATATTGTGTAAATCTTCGGGTATTGACGTGGAAAATGATTCAACACTTAAAACAAGGAAACCCAGAATGAACTCAATTTATAAAATACGGAGAATGTGTTTCTATTGGTTTCTATATCTCATCTGCTCAGATAAGATGATCAGCATATATACACATGTAAATATAATGGAGCAAACATGATTTGTAACTTCTGTATTGGTATTTATGAAGAATATAGTTAAGCTAATCTTACTATTAGTTCCACCCCATTTGATGGTGTTCCATAGGGGATGTTCTCCATAAAAAAAACCAACTGCATAGCTCCATCTCTTTCTAGGGGTGCTTACAACCCTATAAGTAGACAACTGTATGCTGTATGGGATAATAAACCTTTGGGGATTGCGGGCATTTCGTCAAACTATTCGTAACTCGACAACCCATTACACATTAACAGACCCACTTTCCTAATACTCTTAGTCTCCCATCTCTCTCTCTCCCTCTCTCTGTCTCACACTGCCTTGGGAACTTCTATTTCGATTTTTGGATCGAAAACATTTTGTAGCTTTCCGCACTGAATTCCGAATTCCTTTGCCATTGATAAATGGCATTTTGCGTACTGTTTGTTGTTATTCGCCCTATTCCTTTACTACTACTTATTCTACTTCTTCTCTTCTTCTTCTTCTTCGTTGTGTTGTTTGCTTTGTGCTTTTCGCACAGTGCTTTAGCAGTTTGTCCTTTCGCAGTCGGCCAAATGGCAAAAGCAAAGTTTTGTTTGTTTCTGTTTCCACTTGCTTTGCTTCCCCCACCCCCCATGCCACCTTCTACTATCCACTCTACTCCACTCTCTTCTCTCTCTCTCTCATTTTCTCTTGTTCTCACTCTCATTCTGTTTTTTTATTTTCCTTTTTTCTGCTTGCTCAACGGAATCTGGGCTATTTATTCACCCAATTTCTTTTTTTTTCTGTTCGTTTTTGCTTACCACATTTATCATTGTGCCTTCAGCTGCACACACACACAGACACACACACACAGATACTCACGCACACTAAACGACACATATACATTCGCAGTTAGATACTCACAGTCAGACAACAGTTACACCCACCAAGTTGTACACTCGCA
Organism: Drosophila kambysellisi; assembly: GCA_035042185.1. NCBI lineage: Eukaryota > Metazoa > Arthropoda > Insecta > Diptera > Drosophilidae > Drosophila > Drosophila kambysellisi. The sequence continues at coordinate 1,839,661 of JAWNLS010000756.1, forward strand.
GAAATTAATGAGTTAAATGTTAGAATGACATTTTCCAAAGAACTTGCAAATAAATAAAAATAATAAATTATAAATTTCAGTGTAGGTCTTGTACATAATTTCATAAATTATTGTTTATGTTTTTTTATCTAGAGCATTTTGTGTAGATTAGAACCGCTTTGCGGCCTACTGAATTCCCTACGGACCCTCGCCCATATTGCTGTTGGGGAAATAACGTTTCAGGCATAAATCAGCAGCGCTTATCGCCATTTAAATTGAAATGTGACAGCTTCCGACATTGTGGAGGTCAAGAAATCGAGCTAAAATAAAAATAATTCAATAATGTATATAAATATGTATAAATATAATATTGAAATAAATAAAAGAGAGAAAATAAGAAATTAATACTAATTACAAGCATAAATATGAATATTTAAATAAATAATAGAGAGTGATCAACCATAAATCAATGATTATTTTATCGACAAGTTGCGATTGATATTTCACTCATTGTGAGTGGTTCACGATTTGCACTCGTTTGTTTCACCTTGGCGAACTCATAAACTTCTCAGCGCTCGCAAATTGTGTGTTTGCTGTTCCAAATTGAGCTCCGCTTCAAGCACGTGAATTTCCACTCCCTGCCCCCCCCTCCCCATCGACTTATCCATTTTGCATCCATTCGGCACACGCACACACTGAAGATGACTTGCGTGTGCTGTGTAGCGCCCAAAAATAACTAAAAAAAAGGCTTGGCAAGCACAACAACAACAACAACAACAACATTCGTCAGAAGAGTTAGACGCAGAGAAGAGCGATAAATGAATGAGTCAAGCTGCCATACACTGCTGCCATCTGTTGGGCATTAGCGGAAACTGCGAAGGGTCGATGTTGAAAAAGCAAAGCTTTGAAAATGAGCGCGAGCTTTGCGGGATCATTGAGTCTGTCAGTTGCAAAGTGATAACTTTGGGATGCACATCAAATCGAGTCGAACATAAATTGCTGGCACCCACCCATACATAGGCACCACATCCTCTCACACACTCACACGCACATGCACATCATTAAAATGCGTTGCATGCGCTCGAGCCTGGTGGAAAAACATTCGTTTTGATGAGGTGTTGACTGTAATTTAAATGACAACGTTAACAAAAACCAAAAAAAAAAAACATGAAAACTTTAAGTGAATTTTAAATTCGTTTTTAAAGCATGCGTTATTATATAATACCGACGGCTAAACACGCCTGCGGCCCATGCAATTCCCAATGGAATTGACCCATTTAACAATCGAATGCTCTGCGCTGCTCTTCCAGCGACGACTGCTGCTGCTGCTGCTGCTGCAGATGATGATGAAGCGAAGCAATAAGTGAGTGCTTTATTGACCGCCAGCAGCAGCAGCAGCAGCAGCTTATGCAAAAAAAAAAAAGAAAAGAAAAAGCGCTCAAGCTCAAGTTGCGCTCTCTTCAACGGGCAGACTCCGAGTTTGAGACAGAATCAGATTCTGAGCTCTTTCAGTTTGCGACGCGACGCAGAACACATAAATAAATCGATGAGCGCTCGACGAGCTGTGCCGCATCGCAACGTGTCGCACGGTGACTTTGCAATAAATTTTATTGATTTTGAGCGCACTCATTAAGTGTCAAGTGAAGTAAGTTTTAGTTAGTTATTTGCTGCAAGCAGCGCAAATCTATAAATAAATTGAGTGTCGAACATTTACAAATCTCACTCCAAGCTTTTTTCTCTCTCTCTCTCTCTCTCTCTCTCCCTCGTTCGTTTGGAATTTATGGCGGCGCATAGGAAAGCGCGGCAAGTGCGATAAATTTTGCAGCCCTGCGGCTATAAAATATTCGACTTGCAGTTGAGTAATTTTCGATGCTGTTTATTTACGGAACATGCGCAAAAAGCAATGCCGCACAGCGAAGTAGATAAAGCAGAAGCAGACGAAGAAGAAGAAGCAGCAGTTGCAATATCAAGCGTCGCGTGTGTTGCAAATTAAATTTATTTATTGCTTACTTCAAATTGTATTTAAAATGCGAGCAACAGTTTTTTGTGTTGTTATTTAAATTGTTTGTACGCTCAGGAAATATATTCACACATAAATTTTGCAAGCGAAAAACGTGCTTAATTTTATTTTATGCGCATTTATCGCCACTTCAAAACAAACTCAAATTGTTTTATGTGCACAGAGAATTGAGTGATTGTCGCTCGTAAATCGCCGCAACGCGCACCGTGAGACAAATATTGTAAGTGATAAACATGGATATCGTAAACAATTCATAATTAAATAAACATAAGCGAACAACAATAATAACAAATAAAAGTAAAGCAATAATAAAAAAGAGTAAGTGTGAAGAGCTCTCAACATTTTTGTCACTCAGTCGAGTCGAGTCTGAAATTATATTTCCCCTCCACACGCACACACACACGCATACACTCACAGACACAGGCACACAGTCGCATACAATGTCTGCCTGATTTATTTGCCATAAGTCAAAGCAGGCGCGCGCACATGCTCGTCCGCCTATGCGCTCAGCGTGTGCGAGAGCGAGCGAGCGAGCGCATATGAAGAAAAGGCTGGGTTATTTGTCTTGCGGCATCGCTATTATTCATTTGGGCTGTTGTCTTGCGCTCGCTTGCTCGCTCGCTCTTTCACTCACACTCACTCACTCATGTTCATTTTTGGCCGTCTGGGCACTCATTCGCTCTCTCTGCAAATGCGGCCCTACGCGCCTGTGTGTGTGTATGTGTATCTGTGTGCGTATCTTTGTGTTTGCGCTTGTGAGCGTTCGCTCTCTCTCTCTTTCTCGCTCTCTGTCTCTCTGGCTGATTTTAATGGCCGAAGTGAAGTGTTTATCGTTGGCACACAATATTCGCAAGTGGCATTTCTTATGCCGTCGGCCAAGCCCGCCCCCTTTTTCACTCAACTCAAACAAACACGCAAACACACACACACACACACACACACACACACAGAGAGACACAAATACACATTCACAAACAGTGTCGCATTCTTATGCTCTCTTCTTTGTTTTTGTTCGACTGTTTTCCTGTTGCTGCTGTCTTTTCTCTGTTGTTGTTGTTGTTGTTGCTGCACTTTTCCTCTTGGCTTTTCTTGGCAGCAGTCGAAAAACCGCGCCACAATTGGCAAAGCGTTGTCGTTTCTTTCTTCTTCAGCAACATCTTCGCACAAAACTTGGCAAAAAGAGTTGTTTTAAAAATTGTTTATGACCACAAGCGCTGGCGCTGTTCATTTTCCCGCAGCCAAAGGGAAAATCCTTGCCCCGTCTTCGCCTGCAACATTCTACTGATTAATAGTTTTATTTATTTTTAGCGCTCATCTTTGTCCAAGTCGCAAGTCGCTTTTGTCGTTCTTTTTCTTCTCCGTCTTCTTCTTCGTTGTTTTCTCTCTTTTGCCGTCGTCTCTTTTGTAAATTTACGAGTCTTTATTAAAATGTTATACGAGTTTGTTGTATGTTTTTTCCCCCCAAACTGCCTCGCTGCCTTCCAATTCTTTTTTTGTGGCTGCTTTTTTTTATTCATTTTATCAGCATTGCGTTTGTTTTGTTTTTTTTTTTTTATCAAATTTTCTGTCACTTTTGGCTGATTTATTCCAGACAGAATCGCAGCCAGTCTACAGATAGTGGATAGGGGAAGGGGCCTGATGGGGCGATATTTAAAAGGGGTTTAGCTAAGCTACTTGATAAGTACTTAATCTGTAGATTAAACATTTTTGTGAGTCTAAAAAATCTTAATCATGAGATTGGTTTTTGTTGTAGATTTTGAATTACAATCAACATCAATAATAATGTCAATATCAATATAATAATCATAAATAACAATAAAGATAATAATTACAATAAATATCAATAGTAATTTGAACATGATGATAAATAAGAAAACAAAATTGATTACATTAATATTTATAAACATCAAAAATTGTTGTTTAATATATAAATATTTTATTAAATCAAAAACAAGACGCACCCAAAGCTTAATAATATCTTTAATATATCGTATATAGATTCCTCAACTTAATTGGAATTATTTTCAATTTCCAATTAAGAAGACAGTAATTTTTTTTTGCTTTTATCTTAGGTTTGTGAAAGTTCTATAAACAATAATAGTCGAATTTTCTGTTTGCATTTAATTGGTTTGCTGCTGCGATCAGTTGGTTCAATGTGCAACAAGTTGACAATTCTCTCATCGTTGATTCCAAGTTTCTTTCAACGCTGCTATTTATTTCGATTTTTTCTTTTTTTTTTTTTGTATTTATCTGAACCACGACTCTGGGTCTGTGAAACTGAACCTGAACTTTGTTGACCCCCAAAGTGCAACATGTGAACGTTGCTTGTTCGTCTTCCTCTTGCTGCTGCCTCAGCTGCAGTTGTTGCTGTTGTTGTTGTTGTTGTTGTTGGTCACATCGTGGTTGTGTCCTCTGCGAGGCGATCGAATCATGACAAGAATTTCGTGCCGAAAACGCCAAGGCGAATGAGAAATGTTGTTCATGCCGCGCTATTTCGGCGGGAAAACTGTCGTAAATTGCATGCGGCACGAACTGCAAACAGACACAACTGTGCAACTGCAACTACGACTACACAGCATAATGCTATAGTTATCCTTGAGCGAGTCCCTCTCCCTGGTTTTTTATGCACTCCACGCTTTTTAGTCAGCAAGCATAAAAAACACATATGAGCAACAGCATTTTTATGATTGATAATTAACTTTTTAATGGCAAAATAGTCAAGGTTCTGCGCTCCTTGAAGGCCACACTCCTTGAACTAAACAGTCGCTGCCTTTGTTTTCGTTTTTCATTTATTTTTTTTAAGGATCTCAGTCATAAAAAGTGTAGTTCCAAGTGCCATAAACAAAACGCGCACCTCGCAACGGACGCAGCACGGCTAATTTGCGCTTCCGTTGAAAATTTGCTCGCAGGATGCTGTCTGACAGCACACAGGATACAAACAAATACACACACACACACACTCTATCTCTCTCACACACACACACACACAGATTGTTGTGTTTTGGCTTGGACATTTAGGTAGATAGGCTGCGAATATCCCTGGCATTTGACAGTTTTTTATTAAGTGTCCAGCAGGCTGCCAACTGCTACAAGCGGAATAAAAACAAAAAATGCAAACAGACGGAAAATAACAGGTAAATGCCACAAAATTGCAAAGGTATTTACGCAAATGCATGCCACAAGAATAAGAAAAAGTAGAAGGAAATTTATTAAAGTGATTGCGTAAGCTGAAAACTGGCATATATCATTTATAAGAGATAAGATTTAAAATGTTTAAGAAATTGTAAAAATGTCTATACATTTTTTTGAAACATGGGATCTAGTTTTAATTTGTAAACTCGACATAGACGTGGCTAGATTAACTCCATTCCACAAAGGAATCTAATCTTCGAATCGCTATGAATGTTAATTTATTCTTGTTTTTATTTTCAAAATTGTTTAAAATTCTACTAATCGTTAAAAAATTGCTTGGCAACTGCACAAAGGCAAAGGGGAATGCAAAGTCGAAAATTAAATTGATTGATTAAATTGATTTGCAATCTATAAAGTTGAGTAACAAAATCGTCTAGTTGATTTATAAACGTCATTGAATGTCATAGGGTGTTTAAATCAATTGCTTTATTTACAGAAAAACTGTAATTAGGATTTCAGTTGATTAATATTAAATGGGTCTAAAGTTTAGGACAGCTAATATTATGATTGTATTAACGGTGGCAATTATATAAAATGATAACGATGACGATTCTGACCGCAAAACAAATAGCAATTAGAATTCAGTTTACTGTTTACTATCTGAATTAGTGTTAACCTTTAACTTTTCCCCCTCTCTCTCTGTCTCTCTCTCTCTCTCTCTCTCTTTGTCTGACTCGAAGAACTTAGAAAACAGAACTTGACAGGTTTTGCAAATTAACTGAGGCGCAATTCGAGTAAAAGCGCTTATCAGATTTCTAATTAATTTAATTTTGCGCCGTGTGCCTTTCCCGTTAACTGGCTGAGTCGACACAAATGTGACCCGGGAATGGGTTGGAGGAGGGGAAGAGGGATAGGGCACGGGGGCTAGTCAGGTGGTGGATGGGCGACTTCCTGGCTCTTGTCAAAGTCTGCTGATTAAATCAGTCATAGAAATGTCGACAGAGCCAGCAAAAAACTAAATGAAAAGCCTTTAGACCAAATCAAATATTTGCCAGTGCCTGGTCAGGACGGTTTAAGTGGTGTATGAGAGGAGCGGTGGGTTTGGGGGGCACATAGCAGACCAGCATTTAACCGTTAGTTTTGTGGTCTTATTATGCAAAAAGTCGCAGTCAGAGTCGGACCACCGCCAAGCGCAGTCCCAAGCAGCCAAGCAAAGAGCCACGACACAAAAACCAAACACGAAACAGTTAAAAAGGCCAGGCCAAAACCAAGTGACGGCGTCGGGGGTGTTGGTGGGGTTTTTGGCACAATGGAGAGGGGTGCACATACCAACGTACCAAGGAGAAAAAGTCATCGTCATCGTCATCGGCAATTCAAACATATGCAGACCTCTACTCTGCCCCCAACCCCTGCTGACTGCTGCCTGCTTAGTTAGCCTCATTTAGAAAACGTTTGTTATGCAATGCCAACATTTGTATTCGAAAATGTTTTTTATTCAGTTGTTGACTGTTTTTTTTATGCCTCTCTCGCTCTCGCTCGTTTTTTTTATTTTTTTTTTTTTTTTATTTTGCTGCTGCCTTTTGTATTGTAAGTTTTTCGTTTCGCTGGCACGGCCTAAATGGCTGACGAGGCTCAGAGCCTCTTAGCAAAGTTTAGAGCCCTGTCCGCGTAGAGAACGTTGTCGTTTTTTCTTTTCTGGTTTGGTTTGGTTTGGTTTGGTTTGCGCCGACTTCAGCTGTTTTTCCGACAAGAGTCGAGTTTGAATTTTAAATGCAATCATTTCCTTTGCCGCAGTTGGCTGCCCTCTGTTTGGGTAAGGACACTTCGTGATTTTCGCTATGATTGTGCGGCCATGTTTTGGCCCGGTCTCAGTGCCTTAACTCGTTTCTTAACTAACGAGCCAAAATTGTTTAAATATGCGCGAGATATAAAACATTTCGTGAGCTACGAGAGCGCACTGCGCAATGTTCAATGTTCGCTATTTGAATTCGAATTCAAATCGAAATCCAAAACCAAATGGCCAAAAACTCAACGGGACACCTAGCCCAAGATGGCCAAGAGACCAGACCCAGAGACACAGCCTCAAACTGATTTCGATCACTGCACGCCCGCAGAATTTCCACACACACACACACACACACACACACAACATCTTCAAAAGCCAAAAACTTAAACAGAAACTCATTTGATTTATGCTGAGCGGCATTTTTTTTTTGGCGCAATTTATAAAGATGTCGTCTGCAAGTTTGGAAACTTTTATATATATAAATGAATTTATATTTAAGGTATACATTTGGAGAGTTTCACGTTTTACCTGAGCGCCCAGCAACTCAATAAGATAAATCCAAAACAAACAAAAAAATCAGAAATTTCGTTGCTGTCAACCCAATTCAAATTGTGTAGAAAATCGTGAGGCGCATAATTAAAATTTATATGTTTATGTTTAATTCATGGGCAGAAAGGCGGGGACGGGGGCGGGGCGGCTCATCAAAACAACAAGCGGCAATTGAGTTGTATTCGAGTTATTTTTCAAGGGATTACCGATTAAAAATGTGTGTATCTTAACTTGTTATACATAACAATTTAATAAGTCGTGATTAATAAATTGTGATATCAAATTTAATGCGTTCACTTGCGCACCAAATAATAAATGTTCAAGAATATAATTTACAAGTAATCGAAATGTGTCGATTAAATTAGGCAATGCAATTAAATAATTTGAAATACCAATTTTTCGTTCTTAATTTATGTGGAATTATATTTTTTGTGCATAATTGTTTTAATATTAAGAAAACAAGTTAGAATCCTCCAGACGTAATTGATTATCTTAAATATTATTTTCGTGAAATATATTTGGAAATATATGGGAGTATATAAAAAAAAGAACAGTAGATCTGGAAAAAAAAACCAAAAACAATAAATTATAGTAATTTATTCAATATGGAAATAACTTTAGCTTAAACAAAATCTGCATTTCGTATTCAATCTTAATTACAGTTTACCATTCATTATATATTTTTACAATTGTATATGTTGCTTCCATCCGAAATCGATTTATATCGATATTGGCAAACGGCGGAGTTATTCAAAAATTAAAATAAATTGAATGCGTATACATTCGAGAATCTTCATTCCAAATATGACGGATTTATCTGGCCAAATCTACTCATCTGTCGATGCTGATCAAGAATACATATATATATTTTATAGAGTCAGAGATGCTTCCATCTGCCTTATACATACACAGCTTCAACTCAAATTAATTTATGTAAAATTAGCTATTATTATCATCAGCTAAATATGTAAGATAACTATTCTATTACCAACTAAATATGCAAAATAACTTTATTGAATCAAATTTGATTTATGATATCTGATTTGACACGCTAAAAGTACAGATAACATAACGATTGATTGCGCTACAACGTTATATACCCCAATTTGAGATGGTATATGCCCTCATTATAGATATACAGATGGCGCCGCTTGGCTAGCGAGGACTGTGGGCCAGGCCAAGTCATGAGAAGTGGTCAGGGCCAGTCGGGTTGGCCAAGGCGCTGAAGGCGCTGCCATTTTTGGTGCGATGCGAAAAACTTTACAATGGCAATTAAAAGTAATTACCACAGCCATTAACGCAGCAGCACAAAAAACCAGAAAAAAAACACAAAAATAAAGCGAAAAAAAAAACAAGCGGCCTCGAAAGGCAATACCAAAAACGGGCAAAAGCGGCTAAAAGGAAAAACCGGCAAACTAAAATGCAAGAAAAGCAAACAGCAACACAAACAAAAAATGTGCACGTAATTTATTTGTCATCAATTGGCTGGCAATAAATCAGACAATCACAAAAATGCTGTCAACATTAAGACATGTGAATACGAATACATTTGCAACAGCAACGGGTCGCAGCAGCAGTCTCAGCAGCAGCAGCAACAGTTGCTGCTGTTGGCCGCTTTTTGTTGTTGCAGTCAGTCGCTGAGACAACAGCGACGAAGTCGCCAGCATTTCAAGATTTATGGGCGTGTAACCTGTTTCTTTAATTGCACATTTGCAGCCCCCAAACGACAACGACAACATCAGCAACAGCAGCAGCAGCAGCAGCAGCAGCAACAACTACAACAGCAGCAACCACTTCAACAGCAGCAAAAAACGTGAAAAATGAATTAAATAAAAATGCACACAAAGCAAACGAAACGATTTGAAAATGAACTGAAAACAGTAGCAAAAACACTCGCAAAAAGTTGTCTCGTTTCTTTTGTTGTTGTTGTTGTTGTTGTTGCTGCTGCTGCTGCTTTTCTTGTTGCTGTTGTTGTCGCCGCTTCGCTGCACTGCATCAAATTTGGCAGCATGCGGCTGCATTGCAGAAAGGTTTCCATTTTTATTTCATTTTTCGTTGCTTGCCACATATGTGTATGTACATACATCAGTCGCTCAATTATCGCCATTTTGGGTTTCGGTTGCAGCCTCAGCAGTTGCATGCAACATCGTTAATTAGTCGCCGCCATATATGAACGACGGCACTCAATCATTAAATTCAATTGCAAAGTTTTCCTTGACTATTTATAGTACTGACATCTGAAGCTGGTTTAAGCTGCTGCAACTATTCAAAAAGTTACTCGATTAACATAATACTTAATGCGGCTAATTGTGACTTAAGCGGTAATTAAAAAATGTATAAAAAATCAAGATGCTTTCCTAAATTTTGAATATTAAACAGTTTTTGATTATTGAATTTCTGGCTTTAGCGACAGTTCTTTACATAATTTTCTATTTAAATAAAAAATGCGAAAAACTAGAAAAGCAAAGAATTCAAATTATAAGCTAAATATATGCCATGAAAAATATATAAAAGTAAACAAACCAAAACAAATCGTAATGTAAAACTTCACATTTGGGCCAACTTGCAAGTGGCAGCAGCAGCAGCAGCAGCAGCAGTTACCAAATAACCAATAACAATTTCAGTTGCATGTTTTTGTCGAATTAAAATTTGCAACGTGGCACGTTCGCAGTTAGCCGCCAAAGTTTGGCGTTGATCCTGCCGCAAACACAGGGCGCAGTCAAACAGAATCCTACCTCCCTTCCTCCCCCTTTCAGAATCGCTGTCAAGGCTGCAGCATACGTAACCAAGCCGACAACTTGCCCCGCTTAGTTATTCATGTACATTTGTATCCTGCGCATAAAATGCGGCTGCGGCTGCTGTGCGGAAAGGCAGCAGACAAATAGTAATGAAACTCTTCTCGCCAGCCAGGATACTAGTTCTTCTGACTGGCTCCATTGTGTGGCTGCCTCGTCCTTGTCGTTGTCGTTGTCGTCTCATTGCTAAGGCAGCAGCTTTGGAGGGTGCTGGTGGGGCAAGGAACGCAGCAACGAGGCAGCAACATTTCGACATAATGTAAACTAATTAAAATTCAAAAGCCATAAACAGATTTTGCCAATAAAACTTTGCTAGCTAAATATTTTTTGCACAAACACACGAGACAGAGCGAGAGAGACAGAGACAGACAGAGAGAGAGAGGGGAAAACAAAGAAAACTTTAGACAAATACAAACTAGTGTTGGGGATTTCTGGTTATCCAAGTTTCGTTTTTTTTCGGCTCGGGAATCTCAAAGTTAAAGGCTCTCTTAAAGCCTTTGCTCTGCTCCTGCTGTTGTTATTGTTATTGTGCATTGTTGGCTAAGGCCATAGAAAGAGATAGATGTACATACGAGTAGACCAACTCCGACTCCGACTCCAACTCTGACTACACATCAGATATGCATGTGTGCTTAAGATGTGCTCTCGACTCGACTTGAGTCGACTCGAGTCGAGTGCAGGAAGTGAAACGTAGGAAGTGTGGCCAACAACATTTTATACTCGAGCGCATAATATTCATATGCAGGCCATAAAAAACTTTGGCAGCTCAACGAGAGATCTTCTTCTTCTTCTGCTTCTTGCTCTTCTTCTTGCTGCACTCGCACCACCCCAAAAGCGAGCCACCCGCCAAGCGCCACAAAGCTTCTGGCAAGCGTTGCTACAATGGGTATTATAATAATAACAATGAAAATAATAATATGCAATCAAAATATATATTTAATAATAATTATACTAATTAAATTAGAATATACTATTATAATAATAACTATAATGGAAATACTAAAATATAAATTGCAAATCTATTTTTTTTAGTGGTTGCTATTATTTATGGGAAAATTAGCAGCAGTCTACAAATTTATTTGCTGTGCTTCTTAAAAATTAAATAATTATATATTATTATTTTTAGAGACAATAGCAAAATATTTGGGTACATAAAAATAGTTAAAAATAAGAAAAAATTGATACAAACTGGATTTTGTTAAATAAGGAATAAATATAAATATTATACATTATAATGATTTCTTTGATATTATTTACCAAATCCATGTTTGCATAACTTTTGTACAATTTTGAACTATTTTGTACACATTGAAATATCTTTTTTTAATTATCTTAATTTGAATTAAGTTGTAATTAAAATCCCGTTACCGATAATATATTCCATTTCGTAATCACTTTGTTGATTTTATTCAATCAATTATCAATTCATATATTTATAAGAATTTTCTTGAGATTTGTGAGCCTTACACTCTCAGCACATTTCCATAGTGCGTCTTGCAACACTCATTTGTTGCAATATACAAGCTGATTCTTAAACTGAGAGTCTGAGTTGGAGTCGTGTTGAGTTTGCGTTTGAGTTTCAGTTTCGGTTTGTGTGTTTGCTGCTGCAACAATTGAAGTTCGTCGGGGCAAATATAAGAAATGAGCAGCAGAATGAGAAACGCTGTTGTTGCTATTATTGTTGATGCTGGTGCAACGCCTCCATTTGCTGGCAAAGTTGCAGTTGGCGGCTGGGGGTGTTGCTGGAGGGCAGCTTAACTTAACTTTGCTTTTACTGCGATAAAATGAAAATTGCACACGCGCCATAAATAAGGATTCTCACAAGGATAATTTATAAAACTTTGCTCACAACGTTTTACTTATGAGCAGCAGCAGGCGACGCCAGACAAACACACACACACACACACAAACACACTGGGCAACCCCCTATCCACTGCACCTACCCTCTTTCTACTCCCCTGCTGCTTGTATTACCTGTGGGGCAGTTACCTCTGCCGTTTGGGGGCAACTGATGCCCTGCAGCGCCTCTCTCTCTTGCTCTCTTTCCCTTGCTCTCACTGGACGGGTTAAGTTTGTAAATTCCGCAAGTGTTGAGACTATGACGTATACCCACCCCATCCGCATACATATCTAACGAGACGTGCCACACTGGCTGACCCGGGCTGCACCCCGGACCCAATCGGACAACAAAATGGCCCCAAAACGAATGAGCCCCACAACACTCGGAATTGTAATCTATGTGCGAAATAAACAAAAGCGGACATAATTATCGAGTTATCGCGCGGCGCCTTGCTGCGGGTGTGCCTTTGCCACCATGCAACCAATCCCCCTTCCCCTCCCCCACAGAATGTATGACCCTGTCGGGTCTCGGCCTCTGATGCTGTTCTCTCTGCTGTGTGCGCTAAGCCCGCACCGAAAATGCTCGCAATGGCAACGCATCGATATTTATGATGTCATGGATTTTATTGTTGCCTGCTGCAAAATATTCATATGCGTTGCAGAGAACCAAACCGGCAACGGCAACGGGAATGGGTCCGGGTCCGGGTCGGAGTCCGGCACGGAAACAGTAAAACGACCATCAGCCGAACAGGATGTAAATTTTGCCAGCAAAACGAGACGCACAAGGATGTGAGCAGCTCCACATAGAGACAGAGAGAGAGAGATAGAGAGAGAGAGAGAGAGTAAGTGGGGAGGTGGTGGGAGGGGCAGGGGCAGGGAAATGAATGTCGTCGGGTGGCTTGTTATTGACGTTGGCGATAAGGAGGTGGCGGCTGGACTGCAAAACTGAACTGGACCGAGAGCGAGATGACGCTGCCGCGATAGTCCCGTTGTCCACCCGGACGGACGTATTCAAATTTGAGCAGGTTCAGGAGCAGGAGAAGCAGCACCGACAATGCCTGCCACAGATGCTTTAGGTCACAGTGCAATAAAATGTTGCCAATATTATTTCGCTGTTCTATTGCCTGTATTTTTTTTTTTGCCTATTGCCAACTTTGATGCGAACTGGGCCCGCAGAACGAAGCGAGGCCCAAAAACTGAGGCACAGCACAAAACACAGCATCAGTTAAGAGCTGTGCACGGAAGTTGCACATATGCCACGGCCAGAGCGGAGGGGTCGAGCCCGGGGTCGCCGACTGTTATGCGGGCTTTGGGGTGTCGGGGCATGGTATTGTTGTTGCTGTTGTTGTTGTTGTTGTTGCTGCGCCGCCGACACTTGAGTTATGCGCATAGATTGAAAATTGTCGATAACCGAAAAAAGAATCGCACGAACTGCAGCAACAAACAGATACAACAACAGCAATAACAGCAACAACAACAGCAACAACAACAGCGACAACAACTTGCAGCATTTTGCAATTGTTGTTTGGTTTGTTAGACAGAGCGAGGGAGTGTTAGGGGGAGGGGGAAGAAATATGTTGCAGCAGGGATCGCTGCTTTTTGGGGGCGTGTCCACACAGTGCTCGAGCGCGTGATACAACACGCCATTATAAAGTTATTAAAAGACAAAACACAAAAAACAACAACAACAACAACAACAATGGTAAAGGCAAAAGCAAAAAAGCACAGAGCGATAACAGAGCAGCCGGAACAGGTTGAAGAGGTGTATGCTAAAGAGTGGGTGGGGGGAGTGGAGTGGCGGGAAGCGTGACTCTGAAAATTTTTACCTGAGGAGACGAGACTGGTTGCAAGACATCTTTTTACAGGCGTTTTAAATGCATTTAAGGAAGCTCTTTAGTTAATGAAAATAGATGGAAAACTCTAGTTAGGAGTTGTATTCAACACGAAGAGTTAAGAGAAGTACTAGAATAATGGAGCTAAAGCGAGTTAGTCCTTATTTTTAAAGATATAAATATTAACTCGTATTATTTAATTATTAGTTCATATTGAAAGGTTTTTTTTTTTAAATAAGTCCAGCTTTGTTGGGGTATCATTTCTATTTTCTTTCCTGAATGTTTTTCGTTTTTTCATATTTTACAGTCATATTATTTCAACTTAAGTTGAAAATAAATAAAAATAAATAAAATAAAAAATAAAAAAAGTTGAACTTATTAAAATTCAGTGTTATTTGTGTATATTTTGCAGAGTAAATTATTAATTATTATAAACTTACTCTGTATATCTATTCATATCCCACCTGCATAAACTTTAAATAATATCCATATTTTGTATATAAACATTTTAAGGTTTTGAGCTTGTTAAATTTGGCATAGAGAAAACCCAAAATCAGTCAGTTATAATCTGAATTCCAATCTGCCTGGAATATTTTGCGCTCTATTTAACAAAATAAAAATATTTAAACCGTCTGCTGACAGTCAAAAGTTGCGACAAACAAAAAGAGTTTGCAACAATGCTGAAATTGTTTATGAGATTAAGCTCATAAACTGTGAAAATGTATTTTAATTGAAGTGCAGCTTTGGGACTTCATAAAGTTTATGTATCTTGTAGTTGTTGTAGTTGTTCTCGTTGTTGTTGCTGTTGATTTTGGTTGCAGAATGGAAAAGTGCAGCCTCTGCCTCTCAGCCGGCTTTTGCTGATAGTAAATTGCGAATATATCGGTATATGAAAACTGTGAAATGTAGACAAAATGAACAGCAAATTGACCCGTTGCACCGACAACCTCGCCCCTTCGTCCCCATGCCCCCATGCCCTACTGCACTGCTGTCCTGCTGTCCTGCTGTCGTGCTGCACTGATGCCCGTAACCCGTTGTCCGGACAATGGCGTTGATTGTTTGAACTTTGCTGGCGCTCGGCTGACATTTTTCTCGATTATTTTGTATTTTTTGCGTTGTTGTGCAACTGCCAATAAATTGGCAATAAGCATAAATCGTTAAGATTTATGACACGCATGCATATAAAATAAATTAGTTTTCATTTTATTTTTTTTTATAAAAAAAAAAAATAATAATACTGCAAAAATAATAGCTATAATTAAGAGCGTTGATAGGCGCCGCTGTCGATCAAATGAACCGGATTCAGCTGTGGAGCTGATAAGAACTAATAGATTGCGCTATTCCAGTCTATAATGAGAACTCGAAACTCATGGGAATTATGACATAAATTTCATGTAATAGAAAAGTCGACCCATTTGTCAGCTTTTGATTTATGATTATTATAGCTACGAGTTGCTGCCGTGCGCGTTGCATGTGTCATCTGAGTTGCCAGCTCTATCGGATGTGGCACTCAAGATGCAGCAGCGGAAGTGTCGCCCCGACAGCTCACTAATTGCCAGTCAACCCCCCAAAAAAGAGGGGTGCGGGTTGTGTGGCGGGGGAGGGATTGCCGCCTCGACCTCATAAATACGCCATGTTTGCATGCATATTAAATGAGAAATTGTCTGTGTCGAAATACGGCAAAGTACGCCATTTAATTTGTATGAATCCATCAGCGCCTTTGTCTTGGCCAACACCACACAAAAAAAAAACCCAAAAAAAATAAACGAATAACTAAAAAAAGTGGAACCAGACAACGACGCGACAAGTGAAAGCAGAGTCTCGTATCGTTTCCCTTTCTCAGGTCCTCATCCTTTTTTGAAGTTTTTATATGCTTTGTTCAGAATTACCATCAAGTTGACAGTTCTA
Source organism: Drosophila kambysellisi (assembly GCA_035042185.1). Lineage (NCBI taxonomy): Eukaryota > Metazoa > Arthropoda > Insecta > Diptera > Drosophilidae > Drosophila > Drosophila kambysellisi. Next base: position 1,855,501 of record JAWNLS010000756.1, read on the forward strand.
TGGCGCGTTGACAGTTCACACACACACACACAGTGACACACACACACACAGATACTTAGACATACATATGCATATGCAAATGGCGGCATGAGTCGCTGGACTCGTTCTTGTGGAAAATGTGTCGTGTGAAGAGCCCGCAGAACGGAAGGAAGGAACTGGGCAAACCAAACAGAACCACACCAGAACGAAACCAAACCAAACCAAACCAAAACGAAACGACTCGAACTAAACTGAAATGAGGAATGTCCTTTCTAAAAAAGAGCGCAAAACGTAACGAAATTCAAATGTCTGTAGCAAAATATAAAAAACCGACCACTTCGCACACTGTCCACAAACTTGAAAATGCAAATAAATGTAACTTGGCTATTTTCATTTTTATTTTCTTTTGGGTTTTGGTTTTTTTTTTATGTATATCTATATATGTATATATATAGAGCTGTTTTGTCACGTCACGAATTCGTCACGTGAAACAGGCCCGCCCCCTTCGGTTGCTTGCTGCAGTTGTCTGCCATTCAAAACTATTTTAGTCGTTGGCATTTAAAGTGTCACATTTATATGGCATTTTTATGCGGTCCTAAGAGAACGACAGACCCCACTCCCCACTCCATCCATTCCCTCCTCCCCTCCTCCCGACAGTCATAGGAGCACACCACAAAGTACTCCCATAACCCCATTGGTTCCCTTTTCCGTTTCACTTATGTGTGAATTCTGCTGTGCCTGGACTGGAATTTTAAAACGACTCATCCCCATACACAATGGCCACGTATAAAAGTCACTCACGTGTTAAAATACAACGACACTTGAATGGCTTCACTCGCTAGTCATTGTCGCATCGGATGAGTGTCGCTGACAGTTGTGGTGATTAGACAACGGCCACTGGGAATTGGACCAACTGAAAGCAATGCCAGCAACATATTTGGATGCCTGCACAGGAAACATTTAGAACTGCATTCGCATAGACAATGTTGAGATCGGAAAAAGATCTTCAAGCACAGAAATCGAACTGATAGATGGTAGCTACATTCTAGGATCTATTCTATTTTCTTTGTAATAATAATTGCAACAATCCAATTCAAGCAGCTCGTTCAATCTTTGTATTTCTTGAATCTTTAGCCACTTAAGTGTATAACTTAACTTCAGGAAACTAATATGCATTAGCACTCAATCGAAAATCTCAAGATCTCAGCTGTGATGTGTGTTTCCATTTGAATTGCTGGAATCTGCAGTTAACCTCTAGAGATGGTGCACATCCTGTTAATTCCCCGGAATGGGATAATGGGATAATTGTCTGGCCATTCTAAGGATTGCAGCTCCAGTTACAAGCATTGACTTGTTACACATGCGACCACCAAAAATACAAAAAAAAAAAGACACCAAATGGGAAGGTGAAAGGGAAATATCTTTGTACATTGTCAGTCCAACATGGCGCAGGTTTCCATTTTCTTCTCAAGTGGCGCACAAATGTCGCTATTTTGGTCGACAACCACTTCAAATTTGAACTCCTAAACTCTGTCGAGCTGCAGTAAATGTTCCGTTAACTAGCGCATATGCGCACATTTTACAGTTACACACACACACAGATACACACATACAGATACATGCGACTCCACGTAGATGTTCTAAGTACCCTTGCGCCAGCTACAACATGTTCCAATCATAAATCATAATTCAATATGGAGTACAATTCCCCCCCCACCAACAGGAGAAGGAGAGAGACCGAGAGAGAGAGTGAGAGAAAGAGAGAGAGAGAGTGCTAGGCAGGGGTGGGTGAGTTTAACAAGCATAGTGAATGGGACATTGGTAGTTATTCAGGGCCAAGTTTGTTGTACAATGAAATATGCATTAAAATTGCCTACCAATTGGCAGGCCATAAAGTAGATAGAACCCGATCGGGCAATGCTGCCATGTCGAATTACCCGGCACATTATGTGGCATGTTTCGTGGAAATTCGACCTATCTCTCTCTCTCTATTTCTCTCGCTCTCTCTTTCTGTATAGCTATAATTTGATTTTTGAGGGAGCCCGTCTGAGCGTCCATTGGCGCCATGGTTCGTCGCCTGGGCCACGTTTGCCAGATCGCTGCCTGCCAGCGGCATGTCGTTCATTAAGCAGACTTAGTTGAGTGCTAATTGCATAAATCACATGAGGATTTCAGTCGTCTGGTTACCCCTCCTCCTCCTCCAGCTAACAATGCTCAAAAATTGTATATGCATATGTGTGTTTTGCTAAGCTCACTTGTACTTGTTGTACTTGTGGCTGGGTTAGTTTTCGCTTGAGTTTGGCAAGCATTCGGCTGTCTAAACAAATGCAGACTGGCTAAGACTCTAAGCCCACTAGTTAGCCACAACAGCAGAAGATACTTCAGACATGTGGCACTAAGGTATCTAGCGGATGAACGACTTGTATATTTTTGGCAGTGTTCGAGTAACAACAACTGAACTCAAGTCACAGATATTTGGGATTAAGGATTAGGGCAGGCAAGTTACGTGGCTAAATTATTTTGTCTATTTTGTGGCGACGGCGGCGGCGGCACAAATAAAGAACTTGCCAATAGTTCGATGACATTGCCACAAGACAACATGAGACAAGTACAGCAACAAGAACTATCAACATCATCAGCAACAATAATAATAACAACAACAACAACAACAACGAACAACATCATCAAGCTGCGTTTGTGCCTTTCAGTTTGGGGGCCTGAGAAACTTGCCACCGCCAGCGCTAAAGTGCCACAAAAGACCCGCATCCGCAGCGCAAGGAAAACGACAAAAATCCATGCAGTAGGAGTCATGAGGGGAGTGCGGGGCAAAGAAATGCTTGTTTAAGATTTAAAAGTAAAAATAGCTCCTTATTCATCTTCGATACACGAAGGCAGCTGAGGATGCGGATGCATCCCGACTGCCTTGGCAAGGGCAGGCAGCTGTCCAACTGTCTGGCTGTCTGGCCGGCTGCCTCGCTGCACTGGGAGCAGCCAAGTCGACGAGCGAAACGTGCAACGTGGCAGCAGCTTCAAGTCGCATGTTGCGCCGCATGTTGCATTATTTGCATATGTGCGCGGGAGACGCTGTGGAGGGGGCGGGGCGCAGCAACAGCGCCTCGTTGCCGCCAGCATAAAACGCAATCCACCCAAACACGGGCAATGCCGCAGCCACAGGAAGAGGCACTCTGCTGCTGGTCGATAGGCGAATGCAGCAAAATGTGCCCCAAAAAAAAATAAATGTTGCCAAAAGCAAAAGCAAATTTTCGAGCGTTTTCTGTGCGTCTTGAGAGCGTTTTATGAGCGATTTGTTAGCGACTTTTAATATTTATTATCATAAATGTTACACATATATTTCTTATTAATGATAAAGGGAAACTTGCTTTTAATTTTGTTGATCAGATTCAGAATAAATATCTTTTGTTGATTTTTTATGTTTTTTATTTCGTTCCCTTTTTTATAAGGTATCTCAAAGTTGCGCCAAGTGGTTGTATTTCTATTAATTTGGTGGTAGACTTTTCTCCATTATTTAGCCAGGTATTTGTGGTGGTTTTGTTTGTGTCTGTTTTCTTTATGTGTTGCTTCAATCGATTCCTTGCCCCTGCATCTGCATCTTCCTCTTCTTCGACTGCCCCCTTTTTATCTGTTTCGCGTCGCAGTTCGACTCGCCAAACTCTGGCGAAAGATTCGCTTTTGAGATATGCCCACAATAAAACACACAAATAAAAGCTGGCAAACCTGCAGCAACTGCGACTCACCTTTGCGGCAACTGCGCTACCCCCTGCGCCCTGCCCCCTGGCCCCTTACAATGGGGGTCGTCTTAGCTACTCGGCTGCGTTTTCTTCAGGTTTAGCAACTGGCCAAAGCTGGCGGCAAACCTTTTGTTTATTTTATTATCGTTGGCTATTTGGCCGCTGCCTGCTCCTGCTCCTGCGGCTCCTGCACCTCCTTTTGTATATGGAGTGTGGCGAAAACGCTTAAAACGAAATTTATTTAGTTGGCCCAGAGACACAGCCGAAGTCACAGACAGAGACAGAAAGAGAGAGAGAGAGAGAGGGGGAGAGAGATGGCTACAAAACGCAGCGGCAAAGAGCTCAACACAGATTCGCAATGCGACAAAAATGCGACTGAAAATAAAGCCAAAAATCCGAGCACAAAAATGTGATGCAGCAAATTCCAAAACAAGAAAAACTAAAAATAAAAATATAAATAGATGCAATGGTCGAAACGGTGGCTAAAATTAATTTTAATTTCTATATTGCATGGCCAAAATTTTAATTCAAAACTTGTGTGCGCAAAAAATGCGGCTTAAAATAGCCGCCGAATCAGCTGCCAAATCCAATTTTATGATGGTGCGCCCGACATTTGCATAAATACGTGTATGTGTGTGTGTCTGTGTGTGTGTGCGTGCAACAGAGACAACAAGAGCGCAGCATGTGGCAGGCTTGTTGTTGATGTTGCTGCCGTTTGATGGTAGGGCTTTATGGGTAAGTGGCAAGTGGGGCAGGGCAGGGCAGGGCAGGCAGTTGCCATTGCGTTGCATGTTCCTCGTGTTTTGCAATTCGGTCGCATGCAAGCGAACAACACGCGAAGACAGATTAGAAATCCGCCAGCAGTTGCGCGTTTCCGATTCGGAGGAGACCCACTGTGATTTCTAGAACCGAGGATAGCCAACTGCGACTCCAATAGCTCTAGCTGGTTGTGGCTATGGCTGTGGACCTGGCAATGGCTGTTATCATTGCAAACACAGCGGGAAACAGTTCAGCGGCAGTCGATTCGAAATCAAAACTACAATTGATTGCGGGGGGGTGATGTGACCACAGATAGATGTAGTTGTTGTCTGAAAGGAAACCCAGCAAAGCTGCAGATCGCTTCAGTTTCAAATGAAATCCACTTCAAAATATTCGATTATTCCGGCACAACACTATATAGTGAGAGGGAATTCAGTTTGTAGAACTGGCTGTTATATATATATATATATATATATATATATAAATGGAGTGCATAGAAAATCAGACATGTTTTCCTATTTACTTGCACAGCAAGTTCAACAATAAGTCTAATTTTATTCTTAATCACGCTCTGATGAGTTTACAAACTTAATTTTATTTTAATATTTACGACAAAATTTAATCCCATATTCTTATTCATAATAAATGATATAAAAAGAGGAGTTGAACGTTGTCAACCGTCGGAGAACTAAGCGAATGATTTGAGACATTTGTAAAAAATATAAATTGCATAAGGAAACTTCTACCTTGAGTGGTAATTTATAGGCGCGGTGCACAATGAAAGGCAACTCCAGCGTTTTCCTCGAGGAGTGCCCAACAATTGTCGCTGTTTCTTTCACATTCACATTTCTCTCAATCCCTTTCTTTAACTTTAGCATAACTTTAGCTGTGCAGGAAAATTTGCATATGCTGCCTGTCGTCGGGGCGTTTGCACAGAAATAGCAAAAAGTTCTTGAATATTTTTTGTAGTTGGTTTTTTTTTTATTTTTCTTTCATTTTTGTTTTGCTCTACTTGTCTAGTTGCTGGTTGCATTGTTGTTTGGCTTGCAACTGTTGGCGTTGCCATTTTCCCAACTAAAAAGTAAATAGGAAATACGAGCCGAGAGTTGAGCCATGGCCAGAAGCAACCAGCCAGAGCATTTTCAGCTCCAGCTCCAGCTCCAGCTCTAGCTCCAACTACAGACTACATTTCTTTAATTTTCTAAACGATTTTCAATTTATGTGCCGCTGCTTTGTTGCTCGGCGCACTCAAGATCTTCAATTATACGCGTCTATCGCAGTTGGGGACTTAGGCAGGTAAGGCAGCTGAGGCAGGAGGCAAGAGGCAAGAGCGTCCCTGGGGCATTGCTTGTTAGTCAGTCGCGTACACCCGTTCCGAGGTTGCAAAATTGCAATAATGTTAATTTTTTGCAACTATGTATTTGCCATGCCCTCCTCCTCCTCAACCTGCTCCTCCGTCTCCTCCTTCTCCTGCTGCTGCTCCAAGCTGCTGCTCTGCTTCGTTGCTCTTCAGAGCCGGCAGTCGCACCAAAAAGGGTTTAATTTCATTTCATTCCATTGCCTCAAGTACGTGTAAGTGTGTGTTTATGCTTAGCAGCTGCTGAGTGGGGGGGTTGCAGGGGGGACTAGTAAGTAGAAGCTGCCATCGTTGTTGTTGTTGCTGTTGTTGTTGCCTGTTATCTGCAAAACTCCATTAGAAAGGCAACGCGGCGGCACGCAGCAACCAAATGGCAATGGCGCGCTCCAGCTTCGAGCTCCCAACTCTGACTCCGAGTCTGACTCTGACTCCGACTGCGACTGAGACTCCATTGCTGGAAGCTAACGAACAGAGGCAAGACACAAAAGGCCGCAGCCGGGGCAGGCGCAAAAAACGACGACGCTTAACGACTTTAAAGAAAAATTAAAAACATCCCAAAAGGAATACATCTTCGCCCTGCCGCATACATCGACATGGAGCCAAACTGGAACCTGAGACTTGGGCTCTTTTCAGCGACTGCGGCAGCCGTTGCATGTTCCCCATCCGTCCGTCTCTTCGTCTGGCTGTCTGTCTGGCTGTCTGTCTGTCTGTCTGTCCGAGCAACATTGTTAGTGGCTCTCGAATTTATTTTAACGAACTAGTTTGGTCACTTCATACAACACTTTTTGTTTTATTTTGTTGTCTTTTTTCCATCCACAACAGATTTTGCTTCTCTTTTCTTTTCGCTGAGCTCTGCTCGGCTGCATTTGCTGCGGGTTATAAAATATATTCGCCTTATATAAATAAATAAATTGGTAAATGGCGTTTCATTTGGAGCTGGCATCTCATGTGTTGTTCTTGTATCTTTACTCCTCTCCGCTCCGCGTCCTCCTCCTCCGCGGTTGTCGTCGTTGTTGTCTCTGCCGTCTCTGATGTTGATGCGATGATAAATGCGGCAAAAACCTGTCGCAGTTTGCCGACTACCAGCAAATTGAATTTATTTGCTCGCAAACGTGGCCAGCCAATGTCCGTAAGATGGAGACCTGAACTGTGGAAAAATGGAAAAGCAAAAGAAATACAGCAAATATACAAATACAGAACCAGTTGAGTTTTAATGGCTTACACCGCGGCTTGTCTCTGATTGCCAGCTATGCGGAATATTTTGGGCAAGCTGCAGAAATGCAGACAAGTCGATTTCAAATGGAAGATTGAGGAATCACAGGTTGAGACCCAAAGCTCAAAAAATGTGAGAAAAAGATTTTGGAGCTCAAAGGAATCAGATGTTGATCAGATGGATATAAAATCAAATACATACATACGAAGGATTTAATATGATTTAATATGCTCAACTTGCCATTGATTTAATATGATTTAAAATGATCAACTTGCCATTGAGAGGATTTGTGTGCTTTAAGATCCCTTTTCCTTTGGCACTTACTCATAGCACTCTTGCATGTTTGTATCATTGAATGTGTATCATTAATCCTTCATTAGCTATCTCTATCCCCACTGACGTCATTATGCCAGGCCAAGAGTCGCCTGCTTAACTCAATTCTGCTCAACGCGTTATGCTAAATGTGTTTGTATAAAAGGGAATATTGCAGAACGCACCCAAACATGAGATAAACGAAACGGAACCACTTTTCGCAGCTGGCGCGCCCTTTTTTATTTCGTTTATATATGTATGTATATGTATAAATATATATAAACATTTTTTTGGTGGCGCATTATGAGCAACAACAGCAACAACGACAGCAGCAACAGCAACAACAGCAGCAACAGCAACATCAAGCAGCAGCAACAAAAGAAAAGAAATCGCACACCAAAATGCTTAACGAGCACGAAGCACTTGCAAAAAAATGTTGCAAGCAAAACGAACAGCAAAGAATTATTTACTTCAAATTCCGAGTGCAACATAGAATTCGTGCAGCGGCTACATGTTAACCGAAAGCGCAACAACAGCAGCAGCCGGGACTCTGATGCATATAGGAAAAAAAGAGCTAAAACGCCGATAAAAGCAACGATGGCAGTTCAGCTTCGTTTGGCTGCCCAGGCGGCCATGTTGCTGATTGCCATTGCAACCAGCAAGCAGCAACCAGCAAGCAGCAACCAGCAAGCAGCAACCAGCAAGCAGCAACAGCGACAACAGCAACGGCAACTTCAACTCATTGCAAATGCAACAACTGCGGGCCTTTCTCAAGACTTGGACAACGTTTGGGCCAGCATCATTACTTCCATTCAAGCTGTTTGGCTTGGCGTGTACATAAAAAAAAAAACAAAAATAAAAAAAATGCTGCACGCTGTAGCTGTTGTTGTTGCCCCAACCATTTTGGACAACGCAAGCAACTGGGCAACGGTTGCATGCGGCTGCTGCTGCTGCTGCTGTTGCTGTTGCAGCTACCAACGAGCCACTGCCAAATAAAGCAAACGCATTGCAAATTCCTCGTGGACAAAGCGCGTTTCTTGGTTGCTGATGTTGTTGACTTTTTTGCAGCGTTTCTTTAATGATTTAAAATTCCATTTTAAGAATTTTATACTTAATGATGTGTTTTGCGTTGTATAGCATCGTTTGTGCCGCTGTCTCCCTGCCCATGTCCCATGTCCCATGTCCGATGTCCGATGTCCTGTGTGCTCCTCCATGTGCTCTCTGTCCTGCCAATGGCGACTGTCGACTGGCGACGTCGTCTTTGCTTTTGATCTAAACGCTGCGTGCTTTTCGTAAATTGCTTTTCGTTGTCGTCCCTGGGTCCCGGACCGGGACCGGGGTTTGGGTCGACGGCGACTGTTACCTTTTGTGGAAGCCGCATGAAATGTGTGCGACTTGTTTTCTTCTTCTCTGTTTTTTTTTTCTACTTGTCGGTGTTTTTTTTTTTTTTTTTAGTTTTGTGCACAAATTAAAAGGGCCCAAGTGCAATGCAATTGCCGGCTGCGGGGCATGAAATCGTTGCAACCAAAATATTTGCCACACATACAAGTAGCACACACACACGCCACAGATTTATGATCGTCCCCTGCAACTGGCCGTAAATCAACCCAAAATGCCCAGCAAACTGCGAAATCCGAAAATTGCAACAGTTTCTAAATTTTCATATTCCATTGACGCATGCAAATTTCACGCCCGCCACCCGCAGTGACGCCCAAAAAAATGAGCAAAACAAAAAGAAAAAACAATGGAAAATACCTGCGCCGTGCCAAATTCCCGAATTTGCCACCAAGTGCGTGCGGCAATATGAATTTTCATAATTTTTGCACCGTTTGCGGTTTCCGGCTGAAATCGACGCAGGTTTTTGTCCCGACGACCTCTCATAAAACATCTGCAGTGCGAATATTTTTCCTTCTCTTTTCCTTTTTTGTTGATACATTTTCATAACAATTGTCGAGCAGGTCGACAAATCTGTTTGCAGTTGTTTTTTGTCGCTTTTGTGTTGCCTGTTTTTTTTTGTTTTTATCTGTTGACCTCTCGTGCTGTTTAGAAAGTGCGTTTCATGCCCGAAATTGAATATTGTGTGATTTATGGCCCAGTGGCAATTTTGGGCATTTAGAAAGTTGGCTGCACAATTTAGTGGCAATCTGAACTCAAATGAAGAACTGATCACAGTTGCAGCAATGCTGCAAGTACAACTGGCGGTGCGAATGTAAAATATGAAATTGTGGAAAAAAGTTAAAGAATCGAGAAAATATTAAAGCAAGTGATTTTTCTTTTCTTTAACCAAGTGCGTCGTAAACTTAACTTAACTTACGTAAACTTAACTGACTTTCCGTTTTCTGTGTCAGCTTAACTCTTTTGGGTAATTGCAAATGGCTCCGAAGTTCATTTTGTGTCGCCTGTTGGCGCTGGCATAAAAATTCAATTATCACTTAATAACAGCAGCAAATGAAAATGGTTGCAACTACGCATACGCATTGCTGTTGTTGGCCAAAGGACAATGGCAACAACGTGCAACGTGCCACAATCATCGAGAGCGAGAACATTCGCACTTTGCGTTATTAACAAAAAGGTCGTTAAAACATTTTAAGTTACTTTATGCGACGCATTTTAATTATTTGATTTTACTCAATTACGCCACAAAAATATGGGGCACAGCCAAAATTAAAAATCAAGCCATTAAAAATGTTGCAACTCGATAATTATGCAGTTTTAATTAATGGACGTATAAAATTGCATGTGGTAGCTGATTAAAACAAGGCATAGTTGATAATTTTATTTGTATATGTTGTATAAGCAATATCTGAAACATTTCATACAAATTAATAACCATTTATAAATATGCTTATTTATTTATATACATTAAACACTGTTCTTTCATTGTCTAATAAACTATTAATTTTATCTCTTTTTGCTTTCAGGTAAGTGTCGTGTTTTATTAACCACTTGACCCCAACCAAATCATTGACAAAGTAAGAAAATGCAGCTTAAAGTGAGTAAATAAATATTAAACTTTTAAAAGCAACCACCGCAGTAAAACAGACGAAAAAACATAAACTTCAAAGAGAAGAAAACCATTTTCCAGATTAGCTGCAAATGCGAAACAAAAATTGGAAAATTACTCATGCGTGTTTTACAGGCTCAAAACCCAACCCAACCCAGTCACACTGCCTGCTGCCAATATGGGCACACATGTGGGATTATTTTTCGTAAAAAAAGAAAGAAAAAAAAACAAGAAGACAGTTTTTTTGTGCCTGGCCCACAAGTGGGTGGGGCTCAAAGACTGCTAACTCGACGCCCTCATTTAAATTTATTTGCGCAAATTTACTTTCCCATAGCATAAAATCAAATCCAATCAATAAGCATCTTAAATAAATTCATGGCGCCCGCACACACACCCAGCCACACACACACACCCAGCCACACACAACACACCCACACACACCCACACACACCCTTACACAGCCATCCCCCTTTCGAGTAGAGCCACTCAGCTACCTCATTTTTTGTGATGCTAAATAAATTTATTTGCTAATGTAGTTTTCTCTTCTCTCTCTCTCTTTGCCACATGTCGAGGAAGTGCAGCAGCAAAGTGCTGCGCTGGGAGGGGGAAAAAAAGCCAGAAAGAGGGAGAGGGAAAAAATCCGAAACAGCTCCGAAACGGAAAGAGAAATAACGAAACTTGGTACTTGTTAGTTTTATCTGCATATCATTGAGATAAATTTGGTGCCGATCAAATGCCGTGTCTGCTATCTGTAGAACTCACTGTCTGCCAATGTTGCCACTTGGGCGTGGAAAGAAAAAAAAAAAAAACGTTGTTGAGGGCGGGCGGGCGCCGCTCGGGAGCAGCAGCAACAGCAACATTGGAAGAAAAAAGGCTGTGGAAAAGCCGCTGATTTGCATACGAAAGTAATTTGATGTCTTGCGAGCCACACACTCGCAGACTTACTTACACACATACAGTTACTCACAAAAGTAAGCCGCCATAACGACACATCACGAGCCGCTGATAAGCGACGCGCGACAAACGGCGGAAGAGGAAAAATCATTTACAATGGTTTTCCAATTAATAAGTCTCAGTTTTGGTAACTGAGATGCATTTAAATGCTCTGATTAAGCATAGATTTATCAATATATATATATAGATATATATAGTTCTATCTATATAGTTCGTCACCATCTAATGTGTCCTCTGTTCCATGTTAGTCGAGTGTTGTAATTTATCAATATGATTCAAGGAATTTTCAATTAAACGCCTGTTAGCTTAGCCACCCTTTTAGGCGCATTTCGGGGGCTGTTTTTGAGGCCATAACAGTCGCGGCCAAATGCAAAATGGCCGTTCGCCTGGCAAATTGAAAATTTACCAAAATTTCCACAACTACCGTATATCTATCTCAGTGCACCCACACATAGTTTAATAGTTGTTTGGTCAGTGCATATGTAGATTTTCAGCTGACCTGACAATTTTCCCCCAAACGCCAGCTAAGGGGGCAGGCCAGTGAAGGTGAGGGGAGCTGGGGAGCGCAGCAATTTATGGTGCTACGAAATTCCTGGTACTTAATTGTCTGCGTATAATGAATGAATAAATGCGTTTTCCCGACTCTGAACCACACACTAAAGAGCACACATAGGCACACATAGCATATTTATCGAAGGGGATGCGCTGTTGCAGAAACTGAACGCCAGGCGGCGCTTGTGTGGCAACATTAACTCTCAATTATTATTAGTTTTTATGCGCTGTTCATTGTTGATTTTCCGATTTTAATTGAATTTTAATGGAATTCATGGGGCGTGTATTTTGAATGCACTTTTTTTCTCCACGTTTATTATTATTTTTGTTTTTTTTTTTTTGTTGTGCAACATTTTGATTTAAGTGCGCGCTCACTTGGAGTTAATCAAAGGTAGCTCTGATTATTTTCGCTAAATGAAATTTTAATCATAATGATTTTAATGGCACAGCGTTTATTGCCATTTGGCGGCAACACATACGAAATTATTTATGTACATACGTACATTTATTTAACAACATGCAACACTTTAATTAGTTTACACTGCGCTACCATCCATTTTAGGCATGTCTTTTTTCTGGTATTGCGTTTTTTTTACCTCGCCACCCCTCGGCTACCGCCTGCCTTGCCCCATGCCGACAAACGTTTTATTTCGTTATCTTTTTGCCGCAGGCAGCTGCAAATGCCACGCAAATTAAACATGCTACCTTTTTTTTTTTTTTTTTTTTTGTACCAGCCCTGCTGTGCCCCCTCTGGGCCTGCCAGCCCCTTTGCCCTCCCATTTTTTACCTTTGTCGGTTGACAAACTGCGCGCAGCTCTCGCATTTCTCTTACATTTTGGGAACGCTGGTTGGGTCGCTTTTGGCCGTTTGGTTGTTGTTGGCCATCCGGTTATTAAACACCCACTTATTAGCTGCTTTTATTTACATATTCATGCGGCACACTCCCAGCTTAATTGGCAGCCTTGCCACCGACTGCCAGCCAGACCGAGTGCCATTTTAGTTATGTGGCCAACGTAAATTCCGGCTCCTTGCAACCAGCTCAACAACGGCAACAACAACAACAATAAGAGCAAAAGTCTGCTAATCGCATCATAAATATTCAGCGTGGTTTTGCTTTGGTTTTGATTCAAGTTTTCACACCCTCCGGCAATTCGGGCGTTTAACATATTTTATGACAGCGTCGAGGAGCAGTTGTAGGCCCAAGCATTCAACAAAAAAAAAACCATGTGGCATACTTCGCGGGGCACGCATGAGGCAAAAGGATTGGGCTGAGCAATTGGATGTGCATGTGGTATGGGAACCAGTGAGCTGCTGAGGCATAAATAAGTTCACAGCAGTCGCAGCAGCCTTTAAATTATTTTCGAGCAAAAGTTTGTTGAACTTGTTCTCATTTCATATTGGAAATAAACGGGTGTGTAAATGTGTGTGTGCGTGGCTGTGTGTGTGTGGCTGTGTGTGTGTGTATCTCGACCGCCTTTCGCTGCGACCGCTGCTCTAAAATTAATTGCTTAATTAGTTACGGGCAAACACTTTGAAATATGGCCGCGACGCTCGACTTTGCTTCAATTCTGTTTTAATTTATATATATATACATATATATATATATATATATATTTGTTTTTTTTTTTACTGCTAAGTTGAATTCTCGACTTTCAACTGGTCATAATTGCTCTATTAAATGGGCTTACTTTGGAAATGGCTCTTTTTTATTGTGGATGCGTCAACGAATGGGGCTGCAACCGCTTGTGCTAATGGCCAGTTAGCTGTCTAGCGTTAGCGTTAGCGTCAAGGTTTAGGGTTTAGGGTACAGGGTACAGGGTTAGGGGTAGGGTTACGGTTTGGTAGCGCTTGCATTGAGTTATACGAGTTTCGGCTTTGCCATTAGGCATGCAATATTTTTATATGTAGCTGCCCGCACACAACTGCAGATACACAGCTACAGATACACATACTTATTGCCATTGCAACAAAAACATGTTTTATGTCGTCCTTAATGACCCCCGAGTCGAGTCGACTCGAATTGAGGCGAGTCGCCGTTCTTCTCATCGTCGTCGTCGTCGTCGGCGGCGTCGGCGGCGTCGTCGCACTTAATCGCTTTGAATTGCAAAAGCAAATAATGTGCAAAAAAGCATAAGGATAAAGGATAAAAGGATAAACCATAGCGTCGCCAGCAGCAGCGTCATATGTGTGTGTGTGTGTTTTCGTCCTGGCGGTTCCTTGGTGCCTTATGGTAGCTTTGTCGGCTCGCCACGAGCGCCACACCCACCCGATCGCCCACCTCCCCCCAACCCCCCAGCCCCAAGTCCACTTCCCTTTAGTATCTCTCTGGCGGCCACTGCAGAATGACGCCATTATTTTGACAAATTTTTTGGCAATGTTTTTTGTTGTTGTTGTTTTTGCTGCTTGGCTTTTAGCTCGACTGCTGTCAGCTTTTGTTGGTTTTTAAATTGCATGCAATAATTCAATTTTATATTTCCGCAAAAAAAAGCGCAAATCTTTATCATTTTTATTGGCGCAAGATTTTTCTTTAACAACTTTTTATTTGATGGCCAAGGGTGCAGCGTCAAGTTCTACACATACATACATATATACACACATATATATAAATTTTATATTTTTTGGCACAGATCACAGATTACTGACTTTTTAAATAAAGTGCAATATGTCATAAATTGAACAACGTTCGAGAAGTCAGTAAAGTCAGTGGGAAGTTAAATAAAAATATAAAATACTAGTATTGAAATGGGAATCCGTTTGTCGCATAAAAATTAATAATCAGATCATTCCCTTCCTAGGCTCTAAATGCAACCGACTGATTTTACATTACATTAATAACTATTAAAATATATTTGAACGGATTTTAATATTAGCTACAGATTCAATAACATTTGGTTAAAGCTTTCCCTTTCCCAAGTAAACTGCAGATTTTTCCGAAATAAATTTCAAATGGTGTCAAATTAGCTATCCCCACGGACTTACACTTAAATGGATGATCAAAATCCTTTATTACAGCCATAATCAGCCTTTTAATTGCCACACCTAGACACCCTTTTGTTTTATATTTTTGGACAGCATATGCTGTTTGTAAATTTATGCAAATTACTTAATAAAATTTTGACAACAACAAACTAAATACAATTTCAATAGACCAATATACAAATTTCCCTTAACACTTGAACCCCGGTTTGACCAGTTTGGTCAGCATTTGCTAAGGGGCGTTTTTTTGTTGGCCATTTATGGTATTTTAAGGCCATCCCCTGTGCCGGCACCACCCCTTTGACGCGTGTTGCAGCCCCCGTTGCGTTGGTGGTTAAATCACTTGAATGACACAGTTTTCAGGACGAAAAACGAAGCGATGATGAACCTGTCCTAAGGGGGTTGAGCGGGGAGGATGGGTGGGTGGGTGGTTTACGGGCTATGCTCGCATTACATTTTGGTTTATTTTTTTTATTTTTATTTTTTGTTGGGTGACGGTGGCACATAAATTTCGCATTAACCTGACACGTGAGAAGTCCAGGGCATAAATAAGAAGGCTGGCTACTCCTGTTGCAACCCTCGCATTTGAGACGCTCACGTGCCGCACGAGGCATCAAGTGCTCCAGCGCTCTTTCCCTTCTGTGCGTTCGCCTGCTGCTCTGGTTTCTGTTTGGCTTCTGTGCCGATTTCAGTCGAAAGATAAATAATAAAGCGCTTCGCAGACGCAGTCATATTTGCGGTTGCCTCCCCCAACTCGCACTCCCCACCACCTTGTGGTGCCCCCTTGTGGCTGACTGGTTGGCTGCCTGACTTCTTCGCATTTTCGCAATAAAATCGTAATAAAACACATTGGTCACGTAATTTCGTTTGTCTGTGGGATTTTATTGCCATTTTTTCGTGCAATTTTAAATTGTTATAAATGTGACGGGGCGCACACAGAAGCCGAGCCAAGTCGAGTCGAGCCGAGCCGTGCCGTGTTCTTATGCTCAGCTCCATTTCAGTCCACCTCCTCCTCCTTTGCCACAAAACCATTCGCTATTCTGGTTTTTGGTTTTACGTACTTAAGTATTTATGATGTGGAAAATATGTAGAAAACTGCAGTCGGGCAAAATCGATGATGGCTCTTGATTGGAGTGGGGAGAGTGGATCTGAAAAATGTCCTTCAGCATTTATCATTAGATTTTACTCCACCTCTCTCTCTCTCTTTTACTCTCTGTCTCGGTTGTGGCAAATGAACAGGCGCACACGCCCCACAATTTGCGTACACTCGGAGACCCGCAGGACACCCGAACGGGCAAAGGCAAAACTTTCACTGCCAACACCGCATGGACGACAATTAAGCAACAAAACTTTGATAAATTGCTTCCTTGCTGGCATTTTATGAGTTCTGGGGTCTTCGCACCACCCCCAACCAACTGGTCCACCACTCTTAGCTCTTAGCTACGGGGCAATTCGAGAGCTGAGAGCTTCTTTACACTAATTAAGGGGCTCATGGTTTCCTGCAAATATTTGTTATCTGCTTTGTGGCGCTTCCAGCAGCCAGCAGCAAGCAACCAGCAGGCCAAAATCCAATAGCAAACAAGCAACAACAGCAGAACAGGGGACAGGAGAAGTATCAACAACAATGAGGCAGCCATGTGGCGCCACAGAACGATGTTTGCCTCATTGGGCAAGTTCGTTATAAAGTGCAAATTGTTGGAATAGTTTTCATTTGTTGGCCTCAACTTATTAAACTGGATGACCCTTGTTTAGCTCAATACATTTTTGAAATACACAACAATTTTTTGAGTTCTCTTAAAAAATAAATATTTTTGCTTTGTTCTGAAAATAAGAATGTTAAAATTTACTCAACAATTCAAAGTAAGTTATGAAGAATACATATTAAATCTAACAACCAAAAAAATATGTAGCGAATCTTTGGATTTAAAACTGTGCCACAGGGTATCTTTCAGTTTTGTTATAAAGAAAAGGTGATTTTTCAGTTTTTCAAGCTGCCCTTCACTATTCCCCAAAAAGCGTTTCAGAGCAATCCATCATTTATAATAAATAGCTGGTATAGTTGGCCATATTGTCTATATTGATTAAATGCACTTCTGGGAAAATAAATTGCTGGCTCTGTGAAGGGAGTGGGGTGGGGTGGGGTGGGGTGGGTTAGGAGTCCATTGTTATGGTTATGGATAAAACGCAATCTTCAGCAAATTATAGCAATTTTTATGCTTATAGAAAAGCGCATTGCATTCAAGTCGCAATTTGCTCCACTCGCTAACCCTAAAGGGTAAAGACGCAATTACTTTTATTATTCAACCGGACCTGAGCGTCCAGCGTCTCGGGCAAAGCTTCAGCTTCAGCATCAGCTTCACCTTCACATTCACCCCGAAGCCGGCAGCAGCCAGAGCATCAACCGGGGCAGGTTGGGGGGAGAGTGCAGTCGCAGGTCAATTCCTTTGAGCCCCGACTGATTGATGACTGTCTAGGCAATTTTATATACGGGTATATATCGTGGCGTTTTTCGTAAAGTATAGTCTGATATTATTATTATAATTCAAAATGTATTATTACAAGTAAATGGCTGACTGGAATTTTTCAGCAACTTTTCCGTGGGCGTTGCGATTGTAGACTGAATATACTTTATGCATTTAATACTTTGCTTGGCCTCATCTACTGCTGCTGACGCCTCCTGCCCCTCTTTGACTTGGCTATAAATCGCAATGAGTCAACGACTGCAGAAAACTGTCCACAGTTCTTAACTCATTTTGGCTGAACGAGCGATGAACGCACAACGCGCGACGTTTATTGGTTCCGTCTGGCCATTTATTTCACTCCTATGATCCGCTGGCGGAAGCCATTAAAGCCACCACCAACATACGACAACAACAAGAACAAAAACAACAACAACAACAACGACGACGACGACAACTCGGTTGTAGCACAGTAGGCGACCAGCACTCGGAACCGGCTACAGTTGCTTTTTACCTGAGCTCAGTCGGGTTTTTAAGATAACCAAAAACCGGTTTGCTGCCGCTGCTGTTGCTGCTGCTGCTGCCATGGCAACCATAAACATGGCAAAGAGTAAGAGCAGAGCAACAACAAAAGATGCAACACAGCAATGGGCACCGACTGGGCAATACATCAGCGCCAGCTCATCCAGTTTTGTGCCACAAGATGCAGAAGCCGAGGCCGGAGTCGAAGTCGAAGTCGAAGCAGAAGCAGAAGGAGCCGCTGCCCATTTGGCGACCCATTAGACAATCGCGCACATTTCATCGGAGGCAACCACTTTGCACTGCACGTGGCTGCATTTGGCTCAGCTCACGTATTAAGCACCACCTTCCCCGCCCCCCTCCCCCATCATCTGGTTCAGGTTAATCATATGCGCAAGTGCCAAAAGCCGACTGATGAACGAGCCGTAGAGGAATGGTGGAACCGGTGTCTTCGCCAGCTACTTCGTGTGTGGTCCGGCATTTCTATGCGTTGAGTGGAGTGGAGTTGAGTGGTGCAGCCCATTCAGCCAGTGGATCTTCTCGCTGTGGCCAAGCACAGTCATTAGTTTAATTGCGCTGTTTATGAAGCGTTTTCATTGACTGGTGGCTGTTGTCTGCTCAACAACAAGTGTCTGCAGCTGGCTTGGTTGGTTGGTTGCTTGGTTGCTTGGTTGCTTGGTTGCTCCTCCACTTGCTGATTATCATTTAGCAATTTTGCTCTTGTTGTTTTTATTTTTATTGTTTTTTTTTTTTTTTTATGTTGTTTGCGTTTTGCATGCGTCGCGCTCATTTGACCATGTTGTTGTGTGTTGTTAGTTTTAAATTAAATTAAATTTAACGTCAGAGCTAATAGAAAACTTGGTTAATACCGCATGATGCATGTAATCTGTTGCAAGTTGTGTAATGTTCAGGGGCGTTGAATAGTGTAAAAAACTACACTTATTTTTAACATGAGATAAGAAACAACAGCTATATTTAAGCAAGTTGCATTTTCTGCACTGAGAACATTTTGAAAATTACACAAAACGGATCCGCAAAATATATCATTAAATGCCAGCAGATTTCTAAATAGCCCACCAGATAAAGTAATATTTGCACTTTCCCAACAAACACATGTTTTTCAAATATTTTTCAATTTATGGAATGGTTTTTTTTTTGTTTTTTTGAAGTGAATTCTTGGTTTTATGTCACATGCACTTAATCGTTGGCCAGGCTTTTAACATATTAAACGCGATGCAATCTTAATGGAAATCTGCAGCAAATTGCTGGCAATGTTAACAATCAATTTTTATACTCTCAAGCTGGCAATTAAGTTCCTACATATGTGTAGTTGCACAGTTCCGGTTCCTATCGCGACACAAGCAACAACAAGTTGCATTAAAATATTCGTAGAAGCGCAAAAGGCAAACAAAACATTTAGAAGCAAATAATTTCGAAACGTACTTAAAATCAATTTACTTAATAACTCGGCAATTTGAGAGCGCGCTGAGGCCGTTCATTTAATGCGGCTACTTTTGAATATGCCGGCGCAATCACACCCCAAATAACAACAACACCAATGGCCGCATGTATGCGTGTGTATGTGCGTGTGTGTGTGTGTGTGTGTCGAGTTTATGAATAAACTAAACATGTTGCATGCCAAGAGTCGAGCCTCCTTCCAACGTCTCGGCCAGCTCAATTCATTTTGGCATGCGAATAATAATTTGCAGCCAAAGCAGAACAATGGCCGCAACAACAACAACAACAACGTTTGTAAAAAAAAGAAGAAGAAAAAAAAAACACTGAAAGCGCTTAATAATAGTTGTTCCAACACATACGAGAGCACTAACCAAAGCAGGCCTAGCCGGCGGGTAATCGTTTTACTCACCCGGCGAACGTTCAACGAGCAATTTGAGCAACAACAACAACATTAACAACAACAACAACAACAGCAGCAGCAGCAGCAGCAGCAGCAGCAGCAGATATAACAGCTACAACGGCAACAGCAACTGGCCAAAACAAAACAAATCAACGGCAACAACCGCATTCAGAGAGCAACCTGCTGACCAGTCCGAGTCGCTTCCCAACTCTTGACTCTGGAACGTGTCCCTGGCCGTGGGGCTGATTTGCCGCCCAGTTCCCTCCTCCTTCTCAGACTGCACTCTGTTGCCAGCAGTTGCAGCAGTTGCAAGCAGCGAGTGGGGCACTCAGGCTAAATTGTTTGACTGCAATCAAGTTGAGGCTGGCTTTAGTCGCTGCGCATAATTCGCTGCTGAAATTTGCAGCAAAAAAACTCATAATAAATAGCATTTAATCAAGCCAGATCGCAATTGGCAAGATCTCCGCTTGGAGTTTATAAATTGAATTAAATATGCACTTCAATTACTTGCAATTGCATTCTGCAACTCTTAATGTCCTTTTGGCCAACGTTCCTCTTATTTATGCGCCTAATCTGCAAATTTATTTGCACGCTCCCCTTGCGTGCTCATCTTAGCACATACTCAACGGCTATGAGTTATAACTGCAATTTTGCAGGGCGCTGCCTTTGCCTTTGCCTTTGCCCTTGCCCCAGCAGCTGCCCCCCCCCCCCCCATCCTGCAGCACATCTGCATCTGCATCGCATCTTGGCCTGCCCGCTGTGCAGGATGCGAGATCTCCCAAAGCCCCTTTTGGCCTTTGGCAGCAATTGAAGCGCACAACCGCTGAGCCAAGAAGCTGGCAAAGTGGAAAGCTGGCTGGCTTTAATATATACCTCAACTTTAGATCTATTCCAATAGTTTAGATTTAAGTTTCATAGTTATAACTTTAGATAAGCGAGATAATAAAACACTAACCTGTTATTCTTACTGATTATCTTGTTTATCTAAAGTTATAGCAAATCGAGTGTCTCAAATATTTGCATAACGTGTTATTCTTACTTAAAATATATCAAAATGTTTTAAAAAATATTTGTTAACTTCAAACTGCTACTTTTTAGCCACAAATCAAAGCAACTAACTTAACTAATTGTCTAATTGCAAAAGGAACTTAAATATAAACTAAACTGGAGCTATTCGGCTCTTTGCATGGCCTGCAAATTATATTACCAACTTATTTGTCATTCCATTTTGCTGCCAGCCAGAATTTGTGGTGTGTGTGTGTGTGTGTGTGTGTGTGTGTGTGTGTGTGTGTGTGTGTGTGTGTGTGTGTGTGTGTGTGTGTGTGTGTGTGTGTGTGTGTGTGTGTGTGTGTGTGTGTGTGTGTGTGTGTGTGTGTGTGTGTGTGTGTGTGTGTGAAAGATAGCGGATGGGTTGCCAGTTAGTTTTTGCTGGCCAAGCAGAGCCAAGCAGCTTTTTGGGGCAGAGTTTGTTTTGTGGCTATTTTATTGTACATATATTGTATAATACACAAACACCAGCATAAATATCAAATACACATACATACATATATAGATATATATATATTTATATATATGTATTAGTGTTGTTGTTGTTGGCTGGCTGCAAAATTTGTGTGTCGAGAGATAAAAGTGCCAGAGCAACTTGTCATAATAAATTGCGAAGCGGGCTGCGTCGCCTTTTTGCCATTTTATTTATGCGCTTTTCATAAAACACAATAGCTTTTGTTTAATAACAGTGAAATTTATTTTACAACAACAATTATTTTTCGCCCTAATGAAGCGCCAGCAGACAAATTTGCATGCACTTCGATTTTTTGTTATTACGTTTTTCTGTTTTATTTTTTATTATTCATCATTATAAATTTGCATAAATTTATTTTCATTTTAATAATCTGTTAACAATGCAATCCAGATTGCATTTTGCATGGCTGGTGGATTGCATGTGGGGCATGATCAAAGCAAAATCGAAATCTATGGAATACCAAGTCCAATAATGTTTATCAGTGCCGGCACATTCAGACACACACACACACACACACACACACACACACACTTGCACAGCAAATAAAGTGCAACAGTGTTTAGAGCCTACATTGGCAGTCAATGGACTCAGCTAGTTGCAAGTTGCAAGAGCAGGGAGGCTTGAAAACAATGTGCAGCATTCAAATGATTAAAACAGCTCCAAAATGCTGCAGCCACAGGCCAAGCACACAGCTTAACTCATACACACACACACACACACTAACACACTCGTATGTAAGCAACAACAACAACAACAACAACTGACCAACAACTGTGTGCACCACGTTAATCTTTGAAAATCCGAGTGCTGTATGCGGTATTATGCGAAAATTTATCTGATTTAACACCTAATATACAATAACTTAATATGCAGTGTGTTCCAAACGCTTGCACGAGCCTGCAGTCATCCAACAGTCGCCCATTCCCAGTACCAGTCCCAGTCCCAGTCCCAGTCCCAGTCCCAGCCCTCTCCCCCAACACCCCCTCATAACACTTGATCAGGGGCAGCAGGCAGACCAGGGCTAGAACGCACAGTGGTGCGCATACAATTTGCACAGATTAACAACCAAGAAAATCAGTTTATATCTTAAATATTTATCATACTTTTTATTGTTTCAGTTTTAATGTAATTTAAAGTTAGGTAAATTAAACTAAAACTTTCCTATTCTGTTTTTAAATAATTGTTTGCATATTTTAAAAGTTAACAGACTTTATTCATAAATCTTAATTTATATTGTAAATATTTTTGCACAATTTTATTTTGTCAAAACTATTGGAAACCAATTAAATATTATTTTTCAGGATACATATTTTCGTGTCCGCCTTTTCATGTCCATCAATGTGCATTTCCAATATACTCAATTTCATCGGCTTTGCTTATTTTGCTGGCATAAACCAAACGTGTGCCCCACAGTAATGTGGCGTTGTTTTTGGTGGCAGCAACAACAGCAGCAGCAGCAGAGGCAGCAGCAGAGGCAGCATTGAACTGCAATGCTTAGCTTATATTGTGCGCCCAAAAACTCCCAACATTCGCATTTATTGCTCTCTCCTTCTCTCGCACACACACACTCGCATACACGCACACACATTTAGGCACTTTTACAATGTCCGTGTTCGAGTCCATGTGAGGCAGGAGGAGTCGCTCCTCGACTGCGTTCGAATGCTGCGCCTGGTATGCGGCGTTTGGAAAATGTGAATATGAACTGCATAAATCTTCCAGAGGCAACGGCGGCAGTCTTTGCCAGTGCGCCAGCCCCAGCTCCTCGTCCCCCCGTTGGCTTTACGGCTTTTCGGCTTCGGACTCGCACTGGGCTACAGAGAGAGAAATAAAAAAGAGAAAAGAAGAAAAAGCAGTCCTAGTCCGTCCAGTGTAGATATATGGCCATAGGTACTCGTAGTTGGAGCGCAAATGCGAATAGAATGTGGCGGCATCAAAGTTCAGTTCACTTATTCACCCAGCGTTGATGGCCATACTCTGGGCTGAGCAGGGAGTACGGCATCCCAGGGTAGAGGGGCAGGTGCACTTTGCGCCCGCCGCTTACTTCACTGCAGGCTTATGCGGTGCAATGAGCTGAGGTCGGGGTTTCATTTGGTTTGGCCTGCTGGTCTGGAAGAGTGTTATGATGTTTTTTTTTTCTCCACTCGTAACTCTGATATTATTATGCATTCATATCGCCATTTTAATCACACAGTTGCCACTGTTTATATATCCAGCGATTTGGGGATTATGGGAATTGCCATCGAACTGTGAACAAAGAAAGCGGAGCCGCAGTCAAAAACTGATAGGTGCAACAGTTGCTCGTTAAATATTATCCCTAAGTTGAGGATGTCCTGTGAATGGGGAAGAAATATATGCATTGATGGCTTATGATGAGCTGATGCTATAAATATTTAAAGTAATAGTTTATTATATATTATATATTTATATATCTATTTATCAGAAGTAATTCTCTATCTGAATACGAATTTTGCTAAAGGTGGGAATTTTGAATGTGACTAATGCTTTAAGCAAGGTTTAAAAGCATATTCTATTTAGTACTAAAAATGTATCCAATATAAACCCAATTCGTTGAATCAGATTGTGTTTTTGTTACATTGCAGCTGGGACTCGAAATTCTTTGACTTGTATCTCTCGTTCCACAGCAAATTCGAGGAAAATGTCGCTAAATCTATATAATTTGTAGCACAACAAATTCCAACTGAGTTCTGCCGCAGTGTGTTAGTGTGTGTGTGTGTGTGCCTGTTTTTGTATATGTAGAAGGCAACACTTTGAGGCCCCCCAATGATTTATTACCCAATTTTACTGCCATGTTTTCTTAATTTCGCATTCGACATTTCCCCTGCACTGGCGCAGCAGAGGCGCCTCCTTTGCCGTGGCAGCCATGCGTACCAAGATACAACTAGTACACACACACACACACACACACACACACATACACAACCCCCCGACCAACCCCTAGACAAAGGGAAAGCGTGTACCGTTAGCTGGCGGGTAGTAACTCAACAAAATAAAATAAAACACGCACCAAAGCACATTCATCCCTCGAGAAATATCGCTTATTTGGTCGGTAATAATTCTTGTGCTCTGCCAGGCTATGCCAACACCCCCTCCCAACACCCACCCACCCTCACTCTCTCTCTCTCTCGTTCTGTCTCTGTCTCTCTGGCGTGGCACGTCTTGACAACAAAACAAGAAGCAGGCGGGCGCTAAAACAAAAGCAACAACAATGAAGGCAACTGCCGGCAGCATCTTCTGCCGCACATCTTTCGTGCGGCATGCCACGTGCGTGAGCGGGCGAAGGCGTGGTGCTCGTGGAGCTCATGAATGCCGCAAGGAGAAAGTTTTGTGCCCGGCCAAAAAACGCAACTCAAGGTCCAAAAAACCAAGACGTTGGCCAAAAGGTGATGCTGGTTGAGAATAGGAGCGGGCCAGGCTCGCTCGCATTTTTCGCTCGTAGACACTTTTTACGAAATATTTCATCGAAATGTGTCCCTGGTGTAACATTTAATATTAAAGGTGGGCGGCCACCGAGCGGGCGGGCGTTTGGGGGGTGGTTGGGCAGCGACTACTTATAAATTAGCTTTACTTTTAAGACATTTTGTTGCGAATAAAGCAGCGCCCGGAGAAAGTTTACAAAATGAACCAGAAAAGCGAAGCGCGCGACAAGTGCAAAAGAAAAGAAAAGAAAAGTAAAGAATGGAAAGCAAACACTGGGAAAATAAAAGAAAAGACCGCCCAATGAAGCGTCGCCGTAGCGCTAAAAACTTGAACCAATAAATCACAAGTTAATTACAGGCGCGTATTAACTCAGTGAAACCCGGCACCCAGGACAACCCTCCTCATCCCGCCCACAACCCTAGGCCACATGACCCGCCCCGGCAAACACAAACAAGCTACAAATTTCATAATTATATTTTATGCGATTTATTATTTGTGGCTCGCTGTCATGTCTGTTTGGCCAGAGATAATGCCCAGGCTGTCTCTTCTGAGCCACTTATCTTACATGAGTACAAGTACCGAGTTCCCCTCCCCCTCCAACTTCTCTTCTTCTTTCTTCTCTCTCCATTGGCATCTTTGCTTGCTTGCACTTTACCCCATTGTCGTCATGTGTTGGACCCATTTAATTGCCGAACTTTTCCGATGGTGTCGGAGAGGGGATCGGAGGGCAGTCAGGGGGGTCTTGGCAAGAAATGCGGGCATTTTTAATATGACTGCACAACCGTCGTTGTCTCGATTTATGTCTGGCAAATTTAATTGCGTGCCTCGATAAGAAGAAATCATATTAATTATGATTATTAATTTTATTGGTTTCATCTGCTACTTGTTATTGTTGCTGCCGCCAGCTGAAGATGGCACCATTTTAATAATCACAGAGAAAGCAACATAAGGCAGTAAGGAAATAATATAATAATAATAATAATAATAATCTACTTTAATATTCATTACTTTATGAACAACACGGAATTTCAGTTTATCTATATCAATACAGATTAAATATACATTTGTTTTTACTTTATTCATATCATTCGAAATCCCCGTAAATAAATTTAAATTCCTCTCCTCTTCATAATCCCCGCAATTATGAGAATATTTCTCTGGGGGCATTTGAAACTTATTAAAAATTGTCATTGTTATGTTTATGTAAATAATCTCTTGATACACTCGGAATTTAGGACCGCTAAAGTTTAGCATTTTTAACGAGTATACTCGTATCCAAATACTTTAAGGCATTCGCAGCTGCTCGAGACTGGAACCCTTAGTAATTTGCACTTTATAAATGGTATGCGAGGAATAGAAAAGTTTACATTGCCCTCCGAAGATTGCGTGTGGCATTCATTTCTTGCATGTTTGTTTGCTGCTGCTGCTGCTGATGTTGTTGTTTTTTTATTTTTCTAGAAGTTTTTGTTTTTTGCCAAGTAATTTACATATTTCCAAGCATGGCCGGGCCTGGCCATTCGTCTAAGCGCCCCCGCCATTTATTCATTAATTCCAAGTCGTCCGACATAAATTAGTTAACTTGGACTCGGAATCGGACTGAGACTCAGACTCCTCAGACTCGGTTTTGGTCTCAGTCTTGACTGGGAAGAATTTTAATGTAGCGGCGCGCAAGGGGGCCCCCGCCCAGTATTCCCCCAAGAGAGGAGCAACAGAGATAGATAGAGAGAGTGAGAGAGAGACAGGACGCACAGTTGTACAGTTTTGGGTGCCCAACGGTACCAAAACAAAAAACTTGGGTAAGGGGGCAGAGGCAGAGGCAGGGGCACAGACAACTAACATAAGCTGCGGTTTCTTTTGCCAGCAAGTGAAGTGCATGCAACAACAACAACAACAACAACAACGAGAGCAACAATCGAAACCGCTGCCTGGGCAGGCGGTGTTGCCAACTCAAGTAGAAAAATACTCGTACAATGCAATAATACAACAAAAAACAAAAAAAAAAGAAGGAAAATAAAAAGAAAAACATTGTAAAATGGAAAGACGGGCGTGAGCATGAAAAGCTAGCGAGTGCCGATCCGTTGGTTGGTTGCCTGTTTGGTTTGGTTTGGTTGGGTTGTCTGGGTCGCTTGGGTTGGTTGGGCCACCTTTTTTTGTTGCTGTTGTTGTTGTTGTTGCAAAGTTTTCCTCGACTTTTTGTTTTGTTCGCAACAATCTTGAACATTTTTTGGCGCTGTCTTTTTGTGCTGCAAAAGAGAGAATGTGGGCCGCAGGCGGAAACACCCAATACAAGTCACATCTGGATTTATGTCATGCCTTTAATTGGCTGCTGTGCCGATGCTGATGCCGACTCCTGCACCAACCTCAACTACAGCGCTGACTCCCACTTGCAAGCCCCAGACCCAAACCCAAGCCCAGCCCGGTGCAGGCCAACAGTTTGCCCCGTCATCCATTAGCTGCGGAATCGGGTTTGGGGGCGGCCAAAAAAAGAGTAAGAGATATAAAAAAAAAACACAAGTGCCAGTGGAGACCCAGGCTCCATCCGCTGTGCAAGGAGGCATCTGCCCGCCTTTTGCCAGCAATTAAAAGCGAATTTTTCTGGCCGCCATCTTCGGGACTTTCGGGCGCAATTAAAAACGAATTTTGCGCGGCTTCATTAGCCGATGTGCGGCCAAATCCCAGTTTAAATATTCATGTGCCTAGTGCCAGGATTACAAGCATATCTGTGTATAGTCAATGAATTGACTGAATCTAATGCCCGATTCCAATGATATACCACATAAGTAACGGGCTATCGTAGTGCCAGCTGTCGCCGGCTGTTGTGCGATTTCAAATTAAATTCAATAAATTTTTTTACAAATGCAAAAAAAAAACGGAAAAAGAAAATAAATAAACTCAGCGAAATATCAACACTTGCAAGGGTTGTCTCGGGTGGAATGGGGAGGGAAATAGTGGGGGGGGGGAGTGGGTTGCGGGCGGCAGTTCTGAGTTTCACTTGAGAGTTACGCTGAAGCCGTCGCCCAGTCTGTGGCCCTTGGAATTTATGCGCTCCAGCGACAACATATGGTCACGTAAATTCATGCGACAATATACGATATGATGTCACACGAACACACACACACCCAAAGAGACATGTGTGTGTGTGTGCTTTATTTTTTATGCAAAACGTTGTAGGGATTTTTTTAATATGTGTGAAAAGAGTCTTGACGGAACAGAACACTGTGCTCTGGAAACTGTCGCAACTCTCGAGCCGCCTCAGACTGTGACACTGACTTTGATTTATGAGTGGCAGCCGCCATTCGCTTTAGTTAATAAGCGTGGCAGGCGTTGAACAATAATTTCTCGAAACTTTCAATGGCTTAGGTGCAGAAGACAGGCATGGGTTGGGCCAGCCTCGAAAAGGAAAGAAAATAAAATGGGGCAGATGCCTACAGGGAAAGGGAAACAAATTATATGAACACATTTATATTAGCTTCAAGTTATGTGATCTTAAATAGTTTCCAAACGGCTTATTTTGCATACCAAGTTGTCTGGCTGTTGTAGTCTTTAAGGTCTTATTGATCAATATACGGTTTGTTATGTTTTTTTTTTGCCAATAGTTTGTCTGCTGGGGTTGTTTCATAGTTTGCCAGCTTTTGTTTTTTTTTTTTTTTATGCAGTTGCCAGACTTTTGGCTTCCCCTGGCTGACCCCTTTCCGGGACAGCTATTGGCTGTAACTTATGGCTGGGCCAGCAGCGTTTGGCAGAGTGTGAAATTGGCAAGCAGCAAAATAAAGAAACTTTTGCCTTGTGGCCAACTAACCAGCTAGACAAGCTGAGAGATATTCAGAGCGGAAGATACAGCTAGGAGGAGAGAGAGAGAGAGAGGGAGAGAGAGCAAGGGGTAGGCGGGCAGTCAGTTCATAATTCGGAGAAAGATTTCATAAAATATTAGTCAAACAAAACATAAACCAAAACGTTGCAGACGTTTTTGCATACGAGCTTCAGCTAAATCACCTAAAAGCATGCAACATAATTCAGCTGGCAACACTGGCAGCTTCTTGCCACACACACAGAGCACACACAGGAGCAGAGGCAAAGACGCAGACTGCTGGCGACAGAGCAGCCCAAGAAGCGACGAAGCTTAACGTTTCCGTTTCCTGTATGCTCAAGCAGAATACGACCTCGCCCACACCCACCACAGCCGCCCAATTTTAATGGCACTGCTCGGTTGCCACAGGAGGTGGACAGAGATGGGAGCCGGGGACTCTCTGCCTTTTTGGAGTACGTTTTGTTTTGCATGTGCATGAGCTAAGTGAATCTCGAGACTGTGACTGAGAGACTGAGACTGAGACTGGTACTGCCTCTGGGATAGGGACAAGGAGCAAGACAACAAGGTTGACATTAGCGCGCTCAGCGCACAACGAAACGCAATTAGAAACGAGAAATACGACACCAAAGTGAGGCGACGAAACAACATGAAAATGGAGCCAACCCCCCGAACACTCCACTCCACTCCACTCCTCTGCATGCCTCAAGGATGCTGCCAGGAGTCGGTGTGCAGAGGCCAACAATGAAGCGTGTAATTACAAGCGTAAACGGCGGCCCAAAGACGCAACGGTGGGTGGTGGTGGGTAGCTGGGTGAATGGGTTGGCTCCTTGCCACTTGCCACTTGCTACTTACATCGTATCAGCCCAAAAATATCACATATTCGTGCGCGCGCGAAAAAGACGACAACCATTTTTTGAAAAGGGTTGCGACTGAGTTATGGCGCCGGGTGGCAAGTTGCAAGTGGCAAGTGGCGAGGGGTGTTGGGGATTGAAGGTGGTGCACACGAGTGAACGCGTCGCGGCGCATAATTACTTTACAAGTTCATTATAAAGCATCATAAATCTATAAAGGAGAGAACGAGTGGAGAGAGCGAGAGGGAGAGAGAGAGGGAGAGAGAGCAGGACGCATGGAGTTCGCTTTCCAATACAATTTTGAACTTTGGCACTTTCTTTTGGGCCATTGTCGCAACTGTAAATTGCGAGCACTTCTGAGGGATGGGCAAAAGGAGCAACAATAGCAAGTAATTCACTTGCGAAAATGTTATTGATTACGAAACACACGAAATTCGATGACAAAAGTGCGAAGCCAGCAACAACTGCGTCACTGCAAGTGCTGCACAGTGGGTCAAATTTGTCAATTTGTCAACTAAAAAAAATATTCAGTTTGGATGATAAAAAATGCTACATTTAATTGAAGAGAAATACTTGATTTCTGTGCAAGGATTAAGAATGATATGAAGTAAATCTTAAACTGACACATTTTCAAATAGGTTGCAAACTTAAATAAATGATTGCATTAAGTTTATGTTGGATATTTTTAAAATTTGTGCCACTGCATTGTTTGTTTGCCCTGTGGATGGCGCTGTTTTTGTTGATTTTGCGCAAAAGCAATTTGAGCATAAATCTTCGAAACGACAAACTCGCCAGCACACAGGAGTCAATGTGGACTGCAACCATCGGAAATGAACGAGGCAGGAATAGGAATAGGAATTGCAATTGGCAGAGGAATGGGTATGGCTATGGGTATGGGTATGAGTATGGGTATGGGTATGGGAACAGCAATAGGAATATGAACGAAGCAGGAGGCTGCCTTGGAAATTAACTGCTAGTTTCACACGTTCGAGCAGCCAGAAAATGCCAGAGCATTGGGAAAAAAGTCGCGCAAGCCAGAAACAAAAAAGAAATAGAGAAAACTGTAAGAGAAATGTTGCACTAAACTTTCACTTTTGCCCCGAGCAACAGCAGAAACAATGGACATAAAAGCAACAAAAAATATTAAAAAGAAAAAAAAGGGAAGATATGTTTGGCTATTGCCAGGGAGCAGCTGCTTTCAACCCGAAACCAAAACCCTAGCACCACTCTCTGCCCCCTCTCTCTCTCTCTCTCGTTTTGTTCTCTCTTGTTCTCTCCCACACAGAGTTGGACCATAAGTTTGTCGTTTAGTTTTTGGGGGCAAATAAAAATAAAACTTCAAGTGCCAATTATGTGTGAAATTCCGACACTTTTAGCTTGTTTACTTTTATGCGCTCTTAATGAAGTTGCAGTTGCCATTTTTATACACACCCACACCCATACACACACACACACTCGACGTAATGTGAGTTGAGGTGCTTGTAGTTGCCATAGATTCTTAGGCTAATTAATCGAGTGCTTATGGAAAACTTGACGCGAACACACAAAAGAGATCTTTGGGCCAATCTGACATCTGGTAAGCTCGAATGTGGCCATATCGAAAGGCGCCGCTGTGCAAATGGCCGCCACAGCTGGCAACACCATTGAAAAAGCAATTAAAAACGCATTCGATGCGATTCCTCGAAACGATAAGAAACAAGGCAACAACAACAACAACAACTACAACAACAACAAAAAAACTGCGCCAACAGCAGCAGCCAGTTAAACGAGTGGGCGTGTCAAATCAGTGGGGCGCTCTCAAATGCAATTAAAAGATACAGAGACTGCCGAGTGTATCTCAAAGATTGCCTGCCCCCCCCCCCTCTCCCCATCCCCCTGAGTGCGTGCTCAGTCCATAAATAATCGCATCTGCCGCTTATCAGTGCGGGCCGCCATTTTGTTGGACAGTGTAATTTATGCTTGACACTTGCGTTGATTTTTATTGGGCAACACGATTTGAAGAGCCTGCGGAAATGTTGCACATTTCCGTTTCTAGTTGCTGCCCCATAATTCCTAGCGATAGTCATCATCGGCAGAAGCGAAAAGCGAAAAAAGAAAATCAGCTGATGACGTCAGCTTCAGCGCAGAATATTTGTTATGTTTTTAGTTGTTGTCTAATGAACTCTGAAATTGAAAATATATCGCTGACAAAACTGTCCACTGTCCACTGTCCACAGTCTACATCAACATCAACATCATCATCTTCTATCCCAGGCTTCTTCCGATTGCCGCCTCGCAGCTGCTGCTGTTGCTGTTGCTGTTGTTGCTGATGCTGCCCCACGATATGAAACAGCTTGACATCGTGCCACTTATTTATTTATTTATAATGTCCGACATCGACTTTGGTCTTGGATTTGGCGCTTGCTTCTGCCTGCTGCTCGCTGCCTGCCTGGTTGACTGGTTGACTGGCTGCTGGCTGAATAACTTCATTTGATAGTCGCGTCTTCTCTCAAAATGCTTTTGGTTGTGCTTCGCATTTGAACTGTTAAAACAGTTTCTCGCATCCGTCGATGTATCTGCTCTCCTCATCCTCTCCTCCAGCTGTCGCGCTTGTCCATGGAATCGAGCCAAAATAGAGTCGTTGATTATTTAAATGAAGGCACGACAGAAGAAGGCGTTCCACGCACTCACACATGCCCCCAGTATCATCTATCTATTTCTATATATGTATGTCTGTCTGTATGTCTTCTTTCAGTGTCTGTATCTGTATCGGTGTATCTTTGTATCTATGGGAATATGGAAATGGCGTGTTGCGTGCTCGAATTGTGTTTTGTGTTTTGTTTCTATTTTGTATGTCGATTTCATGTATTTTGTTGGGGCGTTTACAGCGCTCATTAATTGAGCCATTAAGATAAACCCGCAGCGCTTTTTGTTTGGCTTCGACGCTTCGAAGCGTTTCAGCAGCTTCGGCCACTAGGTCAGTCGTCATCTGGAGCGTCAGTCAACCAATGATGGAATTATTATACAACCCAGCATAATACAATCTATCTATTAAAAAGAAAAAAAAAAAAACAACAAAAAAGACATACAATTTGTGATATGTTCATTGTCTCACCAAATGTTGTTTTAATTGCCTTAACATGGCTGTCAATTCATTTTTGGGTTCGTTTTCAATTCCGCATCCAACATGGAAGCGAAACCACCTTCAACTTGATTGAAAGTTTAAAACACAGTCGAGCGTGAAGTTTATTGAATCGGCTTAAAAACTACGATCTGCACTGTGAGAATCAGTACCGTTATGAAAATATTGATTACAGGTAAACTTAATTCAACAAAGGTATCTTTTGAAGCTTCGTTTTTTAACTCATACATTTTATATGCATTTCCCAAATTGAAAATATAGAGTTGAAATATGTTCTTAATTGTTCTTAATTCTTTTCATGTCATGTGTTTTTTAATAATTATTAATTATTTCGAATTCCGTCGGGATTCGTATTCAGGAAGCTTCACAGCTGTTGAGTTGGAAAACTCCGTTTTTAGCAGGAAAAACTTAATAGAAAGAAATCTTGTTTTAAATTTAATAAAATATTTGATGTTATATCAAATTGCTTAAAAAAAACTGGAATATATAGCTCCTTTTTTTCCTCTCCATATGCACATAATGAATTCCATTAAATTGCAGTACCGCAACGGCTTTAGCCCATAACTCAAAACTAAATGCAGGGCTGCTCAGGTCCCTCTCCTCCCTGGCAGTGATCAGTGATCTGTGCTCAGTGATCACTCGTTGCGGTGGCCGGGTACTTGGGGGCAAGTCTACCTGTTGCAACGGCAGCTCGGGCAATGAATTATTTTAATGACGAGCAAAATGTCCGTCTGGCGTGTCCTGCGCATGCGTGAGCAGCAGTTGCCGCCATGCAACAGGAACCAGTTTAAGTAACAGTTGACCCTCCCCTCCCCACAGCCGCTGCCTGCGGCTGGCGGCCATTGAGTGTTGCGCTTGCACCTTAAAATCAACCAAAAACTGCGTGCGAGTCACTTGAGCTGCAGTTGCCAAAAAAAAAAAAAAAAAAACCGAGTCTTCGTTAAGCTGATTTTATCGTTTTGGCAATTTCACCAGCGGAATGAAGCATTGGAACAGCTCACAGTAGGCTCCGTCGACAAAGTGAATGTTGCAGCACAATTATGTTGAATTTTCGGAATAATTTGGAAGGTTGTGCTTGCCACGAATCGCGCCGCACTTGAATACGCGTAGATGTTCGCTTAATCATCTTTGGCACATCATTTTGTGGCCCCTGCGAATGGGAACACGCACGTGTTTCAGATTGGGTATGGGAAACGGGAGACGGGAGACGGGAACATGGACGAAAGATTGGCAATCGGTGGCTTTCAAGTGCAGTTTTGCAGCTGTAGCATAAATCGCAAAACTCAAACAAAGTCAATTACCAAAGTGTCACCAAAAGCTCACCAACTCCCTCCAGATACAGATTCCAGAGTGTATCTTTTGTGTGTGTCTATGTTTTGTGCAATTAAAAGCTGATTGCCTGTTCTAACTAGGCTGTGAGTTTGAGAAAAATTGAAATTCAAACTGTTTCCCTGCATAGCCGCAAGATGCAAGTGTGTGTGTGTGTGTGTGTGTGTGTGTGTGTGTGTGTGTGTGTGTGTGTGTGTGTGTGTGTGTGTGTGTGTGTGTGTGTGTGTTTATGTGCAGCTGTGCACACCCAAAACGTGTAGCTCAAAATTTGAAGCACACACATATGCAAAGTGCAGCAGACACTGTTACATATACCCAAACGGATACATATACAGATACAGATACGTATGTATCTCAAAGATTGCGTTCGTGTTCGCAATTGCAACTCAATTGCGCATTTGCCACCGCAAGCATCAATATTCAGCATAGACAGCAACGACATAGGCATAGACCATAATCACGTCTGAAGAAACAGCGGCTGTGTGCCCCTGCGCCCCCTGTTCCATGCCCCCGCACCACACTCTGTCTACTCAATGTATACGCATTGGGAATCGCACTCCCTGCGGCCAATTTAATTGACAGATTTAGTGCACCTCGATTGGCAGTGCGGAAAATTAGTTTTCCGTCTCGCAATCAGCCTTCAGTTTGACTTTCTGTGGCTTTGTGCGTCCGCCAGGCGCATTTAATTGTTTTATCGACACTCTCGACTAGCTGATATAAATATATATGTGTATAGATACATATATACTACTATATATATGTATATATTTGTCAGCGTGGGTGCCCCTGCCCCGACGGCATAAGGTGAAACACGCCCACAAGCGGCACGCACGAAAATAGATTTAATTAAATTGCGAACAAAATGCGTGCGTTGTTCGACTTAGACAAATGCGGCAAGAGCTGGGGCAGGGGATGGTGGGGAGGCGGGGCCGTGTGCTGCCATCATACACTCAATTAATCGATTTCCTATTGATTTTGTATATGTGTGCCTTTTGGCCAAAAGGGTTTCTGTCAAATCATTTCCGGTTGAGCGACTTCCGCACAGCTTTTGCGCCTGGCCTTGATTCAAGGCAAGGGATTCAAAAGGACACACATCTGAAATGGGTCTGTTCATGTGAAACAAGCAGCTTTCAATTTTATGAGTATTGTATTGGAATTGTGCTTAAATTAATATTTATATGCAGTCTGACATAATAAATACGAATTGACTTAAATATTTTATTGGACTCTATTATTGATGACAGTTGAACTTTGCTTCTCAATAATAATCTGTACATTTACTAATCAAATCTTTATTTGTATTTCCATTGAAAAGGAGCTGGTTGGGACGGTTTTTAAGATTAATTCGATCGCTGGCCAAGATGCCCGACTTGCTCGTACTTTCTCTGGCTCTTTCACCCCTTTTTCCAGCTAAGCGCTCGTAATTCCAGCGAATTACAAACTAAATTGTTGCCTGATTATCAAAGTGCTT
Source organism: Drosophila kambysellisi (assembly GCA_035042185.1). Taxonomy (NCBI): domain Eukaryota; kingdom Metazoa; phylum Arthropoda; class Insecta; order Diptera; family Drosophilidae; genus Drosophila; species Drosophila kambysellisi. The sequence continues at coordinate 1,890,732 of JAWNLS010000756.1, forward strand.
TCGGGGCTCGAAGACGTGTTTTGCGATGGATTTTTCTCATTTTTTGGGCGCGTGCGTGACATTTTTATGTGCCTGCAACAGCGACGACAAACAAAACATAAATTAGAGCACGGGGCGGGGGGGATAGCGGGGCAAAGATAGCTGGAGCTGAGGGGGGGAATGTGAAATGCGTAGTGGCAAGTTGCGATGAAATCGAATTAAATATAAGTAGTTGCCTGCCAGCCATTGTGTCTAACTGCAGAGTCGCCTAGCCAGACACACACATGCGCACCGCAGTATCTGTGAGTGCTACTCCGAATGTATCTGTATCTGTGTGTGGCTGTGGCTGTGTATATAAATAGTTATAATAGAAGCATAGATCACACGATGCGCCGCATGCAACATGGAGTCACCGTCACCTGGAGATTTATTGGCAACGCCCTGCCTTGGGGTGAGTCAATAAGAGAAAGAGATAGAGAGAGAGAGGGAGAGAGAGAGAGAGGGAGAGAGGGAGAGAGTGAGCAAGATAAGGCTACTGCGGTGTGGCAGTTGGCCAAAGACGTGGGTTTTTTTTTTGTTTTGCCCTTGTTTCTGGTTTCTTTTTTTTTATTTTATTTATTTTTTTTTTTTTGGGCTCCGGCTTGGTTCAAAGTTCGCTGCAAAGGCAAACACGTAAACTGTCAAAACTTTAAATCCCACAGGAATTTAAGTTAAAAAATACAACACGTACTGTGCTCCCGGGCCCCAGCTGCTGCTGCTGCTATCCAGGAAGAAGCGCCGAACTCCCCGCTTAAATAAAGACGAAAATCAGCCGTCAGCAACGTAGACAGAACCTTGAAAATGTATCTCAAAGGGAGGCGGCTCGCAAAGATAGATATATGAGTGTTCCGCAATAGATTCTAGTATATCCCCCACTCCATCTCCCACCTCCACAAACGGCGCTCGTCTAAATAATCTAAAAAAATTTTCGCGCCTTGCCATAGAAAGTTTTATTGTCTAGTTGAAGCCCCTCCGCATTTCCCCCCTCGTCCGCACATACCAGCATTTAAATTATGTACTTAGAAATACACAAAAATGTTCCAGAAGTCTACAAAAGAAAATGGCGCGTCGCAGCAGGAGACGTGGCAGAAGCAGCAGCGGCAGCGGCAGCAGCAGAAGAAGAAGACCGAGACAGCAAAATGAATTTCGCACTTTTTCGCATAATAAATTTTAAACTTGGCCAGTGCTAAAAAAAAATGCGAGCCCCGAAAAAAAATAACCCAAAGCTGGGGGGGGGGAAAATAGAAGTAAACTTTGGTAAAAAGTTTATTTTTGCATACATAGCTATATATGTATATATAGCTGTGTGTATCAGAAAGGAGGGAAAGAGACAGAAAGCTGCGGCAGGCGCGTGACAAATTCCATTTAAAATTGTTGAGCTCAACTCACGTACCACGGCTGGGAGGCAAGTCGGGAGCCGCCTTCTTGCCAGTTGTGCCTCCTAAATAAAATGAAACTTTAGCCAACCTCAGTGTGATGTATTCAACTGGCACAGGACATGCGCCAGGACACGGTCTCAATGCGTGCGAGCGAGCTGGCGACAGCGAGTGTGAAAGAGGTAGAGTGTGAAAGAGGGGGTCACAAGTTGAGGCGCTGAGATTTAAGTTAATCAGCAAACGGGTTTAGTGCCAAATAAATGTATTTATGCGTTGACGGGCTGCCATTTTATTTGTATTATTTACACGCATAACCAATCCAGGAGGAGATTCTCGAGGGGGGACAACCACTAAATTGAAATTGTATAGATTCTGTATCTGCGAGTGGAAAACAACCAAACTATGTTTTTAATTTTGCCATTTGATTTTTGCCTTGATGATAATGTGTCTATGGCAACAAACAACAACCAACAAATATTTATCTACATAATTTATACTCAAAGATTAACTCGTTTTTTGAACTGGCAAGTTCCTAGTTCATAATTAAATAATGTATATATTTATAACAAAAGATGCAAAAATTAGTTATAGTATTTATAAGCATATGTCACAGCTATTCATCAATCTGACGTCTTATCGTCAATAATGCATCTAATGAATAAAAAGTCATTAGTTTCACAAATTTTCTCTCATATGCTAAATAATTTGAATACATTTTTGTAATAAAGGAATCCACTGCTATAAGCAAAATAAAAAGATACATTTTGCTTACATTTCATACAGTAAATAATTTCTTTGTTGCACGGCGAAATATTTTATTTTCATATCGCTTTTATGGTCTATAAAATGTACTCGCCATTTATTTAACCTGTGTCTGCTGGGCAAGTGTACATACATAATTGTTTGTATGTATGTTTGTGCAGACATATTAAGACATGCACAGACAGATACTCATACATACATACATACATACATACATTCATAGTGGCATGCTGAAATGCTCATATGCGAGTAAATGTGAAAGATAAATGCGTTTTCACTTTATGACTTTCGTGTCGGCATAAATTTGTTAATACCTTTAGGCCAAATTTATAACATAATAAATGCTCATAATATTTAACTTAACATTTTGCCAGGCCAGGCAAGGCCAGGCCAGAGCAGGTCGGCCCAGACTCAAACTGCGCCCCAATAAAATCCGAAAGTTACTTAACATTGTCCATTGGCAACAGAGGCAACGAAGCTACGAAGTGATAAAATCTCTCCAGCTCTCTTCGCAGCTCTTCTGATTGTGCATAATGCAGTCGAGAATATGAGCACGTGTGTGTGCGTCTGTGTGTGTGTGTGTGTGTGTGTGTGTGTGTGTTCACATAAAATTGAGTTATTGCACTTGAGGCAAATTAAACTTCATAAATATTTAAAATCAGAGATTAACACGGCAGAAAAGCAGAGCCTACAGAGAGAGAGAGAGAGAGAGAGAGAGAGAGAGAGATAGATAGATTAAGAGAGAGAGAGAGAGAAAGATACAGGGCGGCTTCTCAATTGTTGAAGTGCAGTCAGATTCAATGTGGTTGTTCTTGTTGTTGTCCACATTTGTGACTGGCCAATTAAAGTTGCATTACAATGGCATAACTGCAATTTAAGTGGCACACGGACACAACCTCACTGAAAGCCTGCCAGTCAGCGAATGCAGCATGCGGCGTGCAACGTGCAACGTGCAACTCGACTGACAGCAACTTTGAGCAACTTTGGTTGGCGGCGGCGGCACGGCAGCAAACGTTCAATTTAAAGTAACGATCTCCTCGCCAAAGATACAGATACAAACAAACTGTAACTTCAAGCAACAAGCCAACAAGCCAACGGGCCAACAGCCAACAGCCAACTGCCAATGGCAATAAAATTGAAATGTATTTTTTTTTACTCTCCTGTTTGGTTTCTTGGTTTTTGTGACTTGTAGTCGGCCTACGTCAAAATGTTGCTGATCCGTTGCTGAAAAATTTATATTTATGTTTTGACAACAACAAAAAGCAAAACAAAAAAATGTTAATAAAAAAAAAACCAAACGTTGTCTGTTGCAAATTTTGCGAAATGATTTTTCAATTTAATATGCTTGTTGAAATGTTTATAAGCGATCCAAATGAGGCAATTGAACCCACACTCGCAGACTTGCTTTGTCAAATGAATTCCCTTCCCGCTGCCCACCAAATAATGACATCAGCTGAAAATGGCATATTGAAGAAATAATGAAGCTAGCAGAGCTTAATTGCGATGTCAACTGATGTGATACTTTAATTATTAAATGCTTTTTAGACTTGTCTAACTGATAACTTGTATTCTTTTGAAACAGGCACAAATGGGCTGAGGAGACGCGGCCGACAGACTTACACCCGCTACCAGACGCTCGAGCTGGAGAAGGAGTTCCACACGAATCACTATCTGACCCGCAGACGGAGAATTGAGATGGCGCACGCGCTGTGTTTGACAGAGCGACAGATCAAGATCTGGTTCCAGAACCGGCGGATGAAATTGAAAAAGGAGATCCAGGCGATCAAGGAGCTCAACGAGCAGGAGAAACAGGCGCAGGCGCAAAAGGCGGCGGCGGCAGCAGCTGCGGCGGCGGCGGTGCAGGGCGGGCATTTAGACCAGAATTAGTTTGAATTATTTAACTGAGCTGCGTGCAGAGCAAGAAAATTGTAACAAATAAACCATTTACTTAACTTAAATGAATATTTGAATAATTGATTAATACTAACATTGACAATTATATTATCGATATCGATATCGATATCGAAATGAACTATTTCAAATTGTTTGAAAAGCAACCGAAAATACGTAAAAAGCAAACAGCAACAAAATTACAAATAAATTTCCTAGACTCTAAGTGATTGCAAAAACGAAATGGAAAATAAAATAAAAAGAGTTGTGGATGGAACACAAATCTACTTACCCTAGATACATACGTACATACATATGTATATGCATATATGTAATACAAAATACAAAATACAAAATAGATACAAGATACGAATACGAATACAAATACAAATGCAAATATAATTTAAATTCCACAATGAGAGGTAGAAGTAAACTATTTGAAAATTGTTTGCCCGCGTAAGATTTATGTTTAAAACGAGCAAAATTTTGTTTTTCAAAAATTCTGTTCAAATGTTATTTACGACCAATTTCCCCAAGCACCCCTGCCCGGCCCGCCCATCCCCCCCATCACCACACCCATATAAAAATCCCTTTGTTGCTTACTGCTATGTTTAAATTATTTTTTTCGAGAAAAAAAAATCAAAGAAAAATTAAAAATACTCATACAAAATGTTAAAAGGAATAAATTTAAATTCTGTTGATATGAATTTTTGTAAGACGCGTTTTTAAACCAATTGAAAAAACAAAAATCACGTAAAAACAAAATTATTGAAAATTTAACTTAAATATAAATAGAATTTGTTAGCAAAGTAAAAGTATATATATATATATATATATATATTAAAAAAAAAACAAATATAGAAAACTAACATGAGCAAGAAAGAAGAAGAAGATGGAGATAATTACAATAATATAATACAAAAATGTGTATAGTTCGTGCTTAAATTTAATGCAATTTTAGTTAACTCTGTTTAATTTAAAATTAATTTGTTTAGTTTTCGTCCTAGGCTTTTTAAGCGTGCAACAACACACCACAAACAACAACAACAACAAACAAACAAACAAACAAAAACAACAACACAAGTGAAGCTGTTTTCTTTAAGTAATTTTTAAAGTTTTTTAAACTAAATTAAATCCTAATTTTATTATGTTTAGTTTAATGAAAAGCGTTTATGAGATTATCTGACAACAACAAGCAGAAAAACAAAAACTTTGCCACGGCAAAACGAATAAATTATTGGTTTTGAAAAAATCTACAAAAAAAAAACGAAAAAAAAAAACAAAAATCAAAGAAAAACGAATGAAATAGTTGTGTTATTATTTTAGTTGCAATTTTTGTTGTTTCGTTTTTTCTCCATATATTTAGAATTAGAGCTTAGAGTTCTTGAAATCGACGGGTCGTGTTTATCGGCTCCGTGTTTATTATTGTTTGTGCATGCGAAATTGCTTTTGATCTCGTTTCGTTAATTGTTCGTAAGTAGAGATGAGATACCCTTACCCGATATCATTATCGATACCGATAGCACATTCGATATCTTGGCCCAGCAACGAGCTGTGCTCGATGCGAGCCCTGAGATGGATGATATGCTACTATTTTCAGTTCGATTCACTTAAGGGCTAACCCAAGCAACCTTCACAAGATGTATACGTAATTAGCGCGTAAGGTTCAACAGATAAACAAAACTATATATACATAAATCTCTATATATACATATATATATATATATTTATATTTATGTATTTTACATGCAAATCGAGTATAAATGAACAACAATAAGAGAATATTTGCAGCAGGCGAAAAGTGCGTAAGAGATAAGTTAAATGTTATAGATTTTAATGGCAAGCAAATGAAATGAAATGAAATGAAACATATACATACGTAACTATACAAAGATGCGTGGAAACGTGGCTAAAAGAGGTCCAGCACCACACCCCCCCTTACTCCCATACCCTTCCCAAATTATCCATTAAAAAAAGAAAAAAGAAGCTAAAAATACAATACTTAATGATTTAAATGTGAATTGTCGTAGCAACGGATATACGTAAAATGAAACGGAGCGCGTCGGCGTTAGAATTTATTGCATTCTACAAACTTACCTAGTACTACTTACTTATGTAATAATATACCAATGTACATAACTATGTACGTGAATACGTAAAAAATACAAACAAATACAAATATGTACGTATTAATAAATGGCTGCGTTGCGAGTATTGTACATTCTTGTGGCTTGTTTACTTTACCCCACACAGCCCCAAACACCAGAACAACCTAATTGACATTAATAATGTTTTTTCTAATCCTAACACTCATGTATAAACGATGCAATGATAACGATAACGATAACGATAAATATTTCCCCTCCAACCCTTGAAATGAACATGAAAAAATGGATCATTTTTTGTAGGGTAGACAAATCGTTTACACTCGTATACTATGTAATTCTAATTTAACGCCATTCTATGTTAGCACCGTAAGTTGTAAATTATCAATATAATCTATACGTACTATGAATAAATGGAAACAAAAAACAACCAGTGAGAATGTGGTAAACAAAATAAAACGAATAAAAATTTGAACTAAAACTCGAAAAAAAATAATTGACTTTCATATCTGAAACATGGAGGGCGCCGTTAGCCAGCGCCATCTGCAGTTTGTTGAGCACAACATCTAGTAGAGCGACAAAAAGCTCACTGGCACAAGCTAAAGTTGTTCATGGTTAAGCTATTGTCCGAAAGAGGACGCCACATGAGAGAAGACATGTGCCTTGGTCACCCTGTATGTGCTATATTGAAACGATGAGTGTCGCTTAACACTGACCCGACTCTAATCGGATATGTCGATTACAAATATACTGTTTAATGACATTCTTGACACTCTCGGGCTGCATGCAAATTTTTAGCTTGAAATCAAGCCGAACTGTCCAATTAATATAAAAATATTGAAAGCATTTATTTTATAACAGCAATTTATGGAATCACAATGTTCCTATTAATTTGAATAAAATAATAATTTTCGTTTGCTCAGCGCAAGTAAGTGCCTGAAAGTATGCTACACTTTGTTATTGCACTGGATTCGTTGGGTTCTTAGAATATGCGGCTTGAGTTCTTTTATGGAATGCAGTTTGCACCATGTCTTTTGCGCATTTTGGCTTGTTAGAGCAAATTTTGTACATCAGTAAGCATCCTAGTCTTCTAATACATTAAAAGTATGCTTTACAAATTTTTCACACGTGTTTTTTACAGCAATTATATTTACTGCCTAAAAGTATGCATTAGTTTGCACATTTTTTAGCTACAAATTTAATTTACGTGAGATGCTTGCAGCGCTTTTATTTATAAAACAATTTGTCTTCGTTTTGAATAATATAAACTTTTTACTTGTGAGAAATATTTATGACTTAACTATTATTCTTATTAAGCATATACAAAAAAAATTTTATTTTCTTTATTTTCTTTTTATTTAAATATCTTATTTTTAGGTTTTCTGAAAATAAAATAAATTATAAATGCTTGTATGACTAAACTTGTTGACTGTTAACATATTAAAAATATATATATGTCGATATAATAATAAGAACTTAAGGTAGGTCACATAAAATGCTTAATTAAATTAATTTATAGATTGTCAAAGTTTGTCATTGGCTTAACTAGTCCAACCGCGATAAATTTTAAATTATAATTATTATTATTTAACAAATTTTGTAAGTACATACTTTGTACACTAGTTTCATCAATATTTTAGGAAGAATCGCATATAAATTATTAATCTTCTCTTCTCTTCTTTATTTTTCTGATTCCTCTTCAGCGCGGATGTTCATTGAGTTCGTACTCTTAAAACTCGTTTGGCGTTTAACAATCTCAGCGTTGATACCCTCTTTGGGGTAAGTTATATTATTTTTAGATTGACTATAAACACATATACAAATCGAAGGAAAACTAACGTATCTTTTATAAATGTTATACATGTAGAAATTCTTATCTGTAGACTGCTATTGATTGACTTTATTTAAATTAGTACAGGACAGCGTAATACAATTTTATCATAGCTGACATGGGTAGAATGTGTTTTGTAGGTTCTGTAGGGTACTTCATATTCGTCATATTGGAAATATTTTCATCAATATCAATGACTGCTTCAACACGATTCAAGTCAGTTTAGATTGTGCTGTCGATCGGACTGATTGTAAGTGTTTCTAAAAGCGCAATTGTCTAAATTAAAGTCCGATCAATATATATATATTAATACAATTACTGATGCATGTGCATATATATATAATATATTTCTGAAAGTACTTTAATAGTAGATCAGAAAATATGATATTAAAATATACTGTATCACATTTACTGTGCATCTGCCTGATTTCTTTGAGCTTCACTGCAAGTAAGTAAATTCCGGAATGATAATACAAATTGGTCTAAAAATAAATGCCTAATAAACATACAATGTCCACACACACTCTCACACTGTAGCTGCATTTCAAGCAAGCTAAAATGTGTGTGTGTGTGTGTGTGTGTGTGTGAGATATCGTGAGAACCTTTTCTGTAAACTTGCTTTGAGCCAGCATTAAAATGTCTCGGCTCTGAACATCGAGCAGATAAGAAAACTAAACTGTAGTGAGAGAGGAGAAGAGAAGAGAAAAGAGAGAGCGAGAGAGATACATACATACATACATATATATTAAGAGAGTGCGGAGCCGCCTAGCAACTTAAGCTCTCTGTTATTGTTTCTGTTTTCGTTGATATCTCTGAGAGATGCTGTACTAAACTACAGATAACAAGAAAAGTATCTTCGATAAATATGTAAAAAGCAAAAGCGATCAGATCAGACTGACTAATATTTATATTATAATTATAATATTAGTTTAAGAAGAGTAGTTAATTGCGAGCAGGTTTTCAAAGTGAATATTATAATTTTAATGTATATAGTAATTAAACTACAATATACTCTACTCAGAATTTTCACCCATTAAATATTCAGTTCTGTCTGCATTGATTGCTCTGATTTAATTACGTAAATATTTCAGTATACATTTAAACATGCTTTTTCTTATCTGTGAAAATACATCTATTTTTGTACAGTTAAAATACTTTTGAGAGCAACAAACTCAACAAGATAATGTTGAATTTTGTATTATTTAGTGAATTACGAGAATTTATATTTGGTGTTAATGTTATTTGTGTATTGTAATTCAAATACTTGATGATAATACAGGATCTGTTTATGATATCTGATAATAATTTTGTATATGGCAAACAGAATCAGTTTATGGGGCTTGTAGCTCCTCGAAGTTCGAGTGCGACAATGGCAGCTGCATTTCACCGTTCGAGGTGTGCGACGGCATCAAGAACTGTCCAGATGGCTCCGACGAGACGGGCAGGACTTGTGTGTCCCAGAGGCAGCACTGCTCCAAGCCTTTCTTCCAGTGCAGCTATGGGGCATGTGTGATCGGCACGGCAGGCTGCAATAACGTCAAGGATTGTGCCGATGGCTCCGATGAGACATTGCTGCGATGCGGCACCGATGATGACATACGCGTCTTCGATCGCAAACTGCAAGGCAACTGTCAGTGAGTAGCATTTGCAAAGTGATTATCCTATGCTCCAGATTAAAGCGTCGATTTATTGCAGGAACAACGAAATAAAATGTCCCTCCGGCATATGCATCGACAAGACCAAGTATCTGTGCGATGGCCACGATGACTGTGGTGATGGCACCGGGTTTGATGAGTCCGTCGAGCTGTGTGGACACCTTGATTGTCCGGGCTATTCCTTCAAGTGCGCCAGTGGCGGTTGCATTTCCAATATGCTTACGTGCAACGGCAACATTGACTGCGTTGATGGATCCGATGAGGCACCACTACTGTGCAACACTACCTCAAGTCCGGCGAAAGATACACAGATCATCCTGCCCACGGATCAGTTGGGTTGCCCATTGCCGCAAGGTGATGAGCGTCCAATACTAAAGGATAATCGTGGCACCATCCTGGTACCGCCTATTATCAGGAGCACCGTCTACTTCTCCTGCAATCCCGGCTACTTTCTCGAAGGACCCGAGAGCAGCCCCTGCGCTAATCGCCAATGGAGCCTGCCCATTGTGCCCAAGTGCGTGAGTGAGTAGCTTTGAAGTATAAAATATTATTTATTGGGAGTCAAGAACAAGAGATTTTTCGGAAAGTTTTTGAAATGAGTTATTTGAATTCCAATTGGTGTCAAATGCTTTTGACTAAATATGTTTCTTAAAGAAATGAAAGTGTTTTAGAGTTGACAAGTGTGTTTACTTTTAAAAAAAATGTTAGCGTTTTTGAAAGTGCTTTCTTACAATTAAAGTATACTTAATTTATATATCAACTGATCGTAATAGTAAATGGATTCACATATATTTTGCTTACAGAATACTGCGACGCCAAGCGGGACTCGAGTGGCAAGTCCAAGGATGTGCTTAACGGCTATTCGACTAGACCCACTTGTGTTCTCAATGGACAGCAGGAGAATTGTGCACAACGATACCATCCACCCGGCACCGAGGTCACATTCGTGTGCGCCACCGGCTTCCAGACGCTGAAGACCACCCTGCCGACCATCAAGTGCCTGCCCAGCGGACATTGGAGTCGGGAACGCGAGCGCTGCGATCAGGAATGTGGCCAGATAGCAACGCCCATCAAGCAGTTCTCGGCCTTTGGCTACTCCATCAATAACACTGTGGTGCCCTGGCACATCGGCATCTACGTGGAGCACAACGAGCGCGACTACACCTTCGTCTGCGGGGGATCTCTGCTCACACCGGATGTGGTCATCTCGGCTGCCCATTGTGTCTACAGCGATGTGTCCTCGCGAGTTTACAGCGTTAATACGTTTAAAGTGGTTGCCGCCAAGTTGTACAGGGGCTACACAGATGTCACCAACGAGGATCGCCCACAAGATGTTCAGGACATCATAGTGGCACCGTGAGTAAAGATATAAGATACTAAAAGAAAATTAAATAACTAATGGCTATGTTAATTGTATCTGTTGCAGTCGATACAAGGGGCGCGAGGATAACTTCATCAACGATTTAGCGCTGATCATACTGCAGAAGCCCTTCGAGCTGAGCAACGTGATCCGGCCGGTCTGTGTTTCCTTCTTCAACTTTGCCGAGAAGGAGACCATCAACAATGAGGTGGAGGGGCAGTTCGCTGGCTGGAACTTTGAGAAGAAGCGCGAATTGCAGTTTGTGCCAGCCGTATCGAAGATGAACTCGGTGTGCGTGGCCAGTCTGAGGGACATCAGCCCCGATAAGTTCTGCATGTACTCACGGGGAAAGTCCTTGGCCTGCCAAGGGGACAGTGGAGGCGGATTCACGGCTAAGCGCGAGACTCAATCCTTCTCTAGGGACTCGGTTCGGCACTTCCTATACGGCGTGATCAGCAGTGCCCCGAATGCGGGCCAGTGTGCCCAAAGCTTGACAACACTTACCAATATACAACATTTTGCGGATATAATCACGGATGCTATTAAGGAAAGTGTTAACCATAGATCTTAGCTTACTCTAAATATGTGAATATAAGACATTTGTTTGTGGACGGGACAAATGAATATATATATATATATAGTTAACTCCAAATACTTACATATCTGAAATATATATATAAATATGTATATATATATGCATGTGTACATAATGATAAAGAACAGTTATAAGATTGCATATGCCATTTTAATACCTTACTGTTTTCTTTTTCGCTTCTTTTTTGCAGGGACATAGCCTGTGTCCTGTTCTCAATATGTCATTGTGGACATTTTACAGAACATCAAAGTTGTTAGGTTCATAAATTAGGAAACCCCAGTTGATCCCTCCTGCTTTCTTTCGCTTCGTTTCCTTTCGTTTCGTTTCGTTTCGATTCGCCAACTATCTTTTGTGCGCTTGGAGCCATTTGTAATTTTTTGCTGGAACAACAACTGCAAACAAATTTTAGTCCACTTCTGTTTTATGGCAAATTAATGGAGCGACATGCTGTCCATGTTCGAACCAAACTCCGCCTGTCCTCCTCCGCGCCCTCCACCCGAGCCTGGCAGGTGGCCTGGCATGGCCTGCATTAAGGGCGCCAGCAGCTTTACTTCCACTCAGCCCCCGAGTCCAGGACGAACCCATCACTGAACCATGGCCCACCACCCCTGAACAAAAGGGCCGCGCGCTTTGGAGCTGCTGTTTGTTTCACACATGCCAAATGAATGAGTTTTTTTTTTCTGTTTTTCTGTTTTTTTTCATTTGCAGCTGTCGATTTGGTGCCGTGTGGGTGTTGGTTTCTTTTGCCGAGTTTGCCATGTTGCCAGCCGAGCTAACATATTGGACATTTATTATTTTCGTGAGTGTTTTTGCTCGTCGGGTAAATTATGGCGCTACCCCCAGCTGTTGGGTGCGGGGCGAAGCAGAGCACCAGAGAACCACTATTGCCCCACTATTGCCCCATAGCCAGCAGTTCATTTGTTGCATTGTCGCCCCAAAATTGGTCCGTACGACGAAAACGCTTAGCTGGGTCAGATTAGATCTGCTTTTGTGGCCTGTTTTTAGCTGATAATAAGCCTTTGTGTGTGTGTTAGAGAGAGAGAGATAGAAGATGGGGAGAGGTGTGTGGCACGCATTGTTGCGGGGGAGTGTTAAATTAATAATTGCATAAATTTTACATGTGCTGTTGCATGAATTATGGGCGGCGCAGCATAAATCGCGAATAATGTGCGCACTGGCCGTGCGAATATTTATGGCTGTGACTGTAAATCATCAAACCATAAACGCACTTGCAACGCCTAGCGGTCACACGGTGGCAAATGCACTCATCCCAAAACTGTCCCCCTTCGCACAAAAACACACAGCGAGTTTTTATTGAATTTGCCAACCAAGGCGAAGAGATTTCATCAAAAGCATTTGGGATCCATTGTTAGATATGAACTTGCAAATTAACCAATTTGATTTTTAGCCTCGATAAAATGCACAAATATTAATTTCTCTCATTTTCCCATTAAATTTTAAAATGTTGTATTGCAATTAATTTTTATAAATGCAGTTCAATGCATTTGTATTGAGGTCCCCCTGGCTGACCACAACTTTGCATTGTTTGCACATTTTTATTGAATTCGCGAAAATGCACTCATGATAAATGAATGCGCGAATTTAATGAAGTCGCACAATTGTTGAAATATATATCTGCAGAATATTTTATTATTATAATATAGTCGCTTCTACGCAGAAAAAAAAATTATGATCATTACATTTATTGGAAATTGGAATGTCCATATCTCTATTTATTTCGACAGTTCACAGTCCACTGCATGAATTACATACAGTGTCTCACACCTCATTTGGAACAGCGTCTAGCAAAAATTTCAATTACCTGCCATAAACTCATTATGCATTATTTTTCAAAAATTCCAAAGACCCATGGCAGGTACATATATTAACCACCAAAATTAATATATGACCCTAATAAACTGGGATTTCCCCACCCGCTAGGTCGGGTTATGTAAAAAAGTACCTAATTTTATGATCGCAGCTTATTTGGAACAGTTACATTCTGGACACCTGGGTGCCATAAAACCCGGATTTTTTACCTAAAGTTGGATATTTACGGTAGAAATAGACCAACCTTTTAAGTCAGTTTAGTTTTTTCCCGCATTTGGGCTGCAACCTGCCAACAAGGACAATGGCCAAACGGACTACCATTGATCAACAGAAACTCATCCTGGAACACTTCAAAATTGGATATTCATTTCGAAAAATAGCTAAAATGGTCAATCTAAACACCTCAACTGTATTCTACATCATTCGGAGTTTCGTCGACGAAAATCGGACAGAGGACAGAGGCGGAATGGCACCAAACCCGATTTTCACCGAGCAGGACGAGCCGAGGATCATCAAGATTTCAAGGGGAAATTTTAAGCTATCTGCTCAAAAACTGACTCAATAGGTGCAGGATGAAATAAGGAAAAAGACCAGTATGGGCACTGTGCTCCAAGTTCTGTGCCACCATGACTTAAATGCCCGAGAACAATGGAAAATGAAATTTGTAAAAGCAAAAACATAGGGTCTAGGATGACGTTCGTCAAAATTCACTTGGACAACGATTTGGAGTTCTGGAACACAATCATATTTGAATTTGAGTACAAATTAAACATTTTTGGTTCGGACGGACGGAATTATGTGTGGCGACACTCCAATACCGATCTGAGTCCCAAAAACTGAAAGGCAACAGTCAAGCACTGCGGAGGAAGTGTCCTGGTATGGGCATCTATCTCGACAGCCCGCGGCGGAAATTTTGTGTTCATTGAAACAACAATGGACAGTAATGTGTACTTCGATATACTAAAGGAAAATTTACTCCAAAGTGCCGAGAAGCTAGGAATCCGACGCACTTTCCGGTTCTACCAGGACAACGACCCCAGGCATAAGGCCGGAATAGTACAGTCCTGGCTTAGATCGAACTGCCCCCACATGATAATTCCACCGGCCCAGTCTCCAGACTTAAATGTTATTGAAAATTTGTGGGCTCTGCTGGAAAATAATATCCGGAACCACAACATATCCTGCAAACAGGATCTCAAAATGCTCTGCTGGAGGAGTGGAGCAGGATCAGTCCAGAAACTAGTTGGAAGCTGGTATCGTCCATGAATAATAGGTTAAGCGAAGTTGTTAAGGCTAAAGGATATCATACTAAGTATTAAAATCATTATTTAAGCTTTCATACGCCAAATATTTCACTTTTCTTAAGACTGTTTCAAATAAGCTGTGAAACGTTTTTTGGATATGTTTTCAGTTTTTGACTAATTTTAATTAATTAATTAATATTTGCATAAAAACTAAAGTTTCCTTTTAAAATGTGATATAACATTAAACTAATTGGCATTTAAATATTTTGCATTTTTTTCCTTGTTTAAACTTTATAGCACTTTAAAATTTTTGCTAGTCACTGTTCCAAATAAGGTGTGAGACACTGTATATACATATATTCTAAAGCTATATCCTATTTCACTAATTATGGTATTTCTTAGTTATCAAAAACAGCGCACAACTTTATTCACAAGCAGAAATCAAATACACTGTGAATATATCAAGAAATTTATATATATATATATATATATAGATATATATATATTTATATATATGCATGTAGGTATGCAGAATTGGGTAAAATGGAAACCAATTCACCCTTTTAAAATGAAGCACTTCCGACACATGCGGCCATTATTCTTAATACACGCATGGAAATGAACAGAAATTCGCCCAATAAAAGTTCAATGCCATAAATTAAGAGCATCCTTGCCAGGCTGGCGGCTAGCCGGGCCAGCTGGAAGGGGGCAGGCTGGCTGGCTGGCTGGCTGGCTGGCTGGCTGGCTGACAGGCTGGACAGTGGAGCTGGGGCAAGCAAACAGCTGCGAAGCTGCGTCAAACGATGGCCAGACGGGCGGGCAGCCAAAGCTGCAGTGGCGCCTGCTGCAACTGGCAATAACGGAGCTGGTGCCGGTGCCGGTGCCGGTGTTGTTACTGTGTGTCCTCAGTAAAGGTGATGCTGACCGTTGGCCAGAGATATGCGATCAGTAAATACGTTTCCGCTTAGCCAGCTAATACACTTCCTATTTAGTTTCCGGTTAGCAGTGAGCGTAAATCTGAGCTGCTTTTGGATGACTTTAAATGTCCAGCAGCTGTCGGGTTGTGGAGGAGGATTAGCGAATCCTGATGCAAGTTGCGCAGCGAAGCAACAATATGGAAAACAGCGAGAACATTACTCTCAGCTGGCGCGCTGTGAACTCCAACACTTTGATGCCTTGAAATCATTTAATTTTCTACATACCGACATACATACATACATAAATTTAAAAGAGGAGGAGGAGGAGGAGGGGAGGAGTGTATTCCACAGGACGCGCGCTTAGATTTATGGCTGGGTGGCCGGCAAAGTGTCTGCGGTTCGGTCAGCCTTCAAGAACAACTGCGTGGGAGTAACCCAATCAAGACAGGGAGACACAGAAGACAGAGAAAGAGAGAGAGAGAGAGAGAGTTGGAGAAAGGGGGACTTTTTAATAGCTGCTGCTCGCCAATTGTGTTAAGCTAAAACTTTGGCGCTAAGCGCAAAACGAGAATAAGGCAAAAAGTTGTCAGCACAGAGATGAAAAACTTGGCCAAGTCAAAGTCAAACCAAGAAGTGGGTCTGCTGCTGGTGAATGTAGTTGTGTGGTGTGGCGTGGTGTGGTGTGGTGGTTATGTTTTGCGCAAAAATTGTCAAGTTTTTGCGGTGCATTGCAGTTTTCCAGACGAAAGTGCAGCGCTCGCATTTGAACCCTCAACCGGAAATCGGAAGCACTCCATTCAATCTGTGAACAAGCAGCCACCATCAGTCACTGGCTCCTGCTGCTGCACCAAAATGAGAAATTCTCTTTTTATTTAAATTGAAGAGAAAAACAGCGTTGTCTGTGGCCAGGGCACTGAGCCCTGGAGCTACTGCTGAGTTTTCCAAAGGCGCTTCCGGCGCGAGGAAGATGAATGTTGTGCCACCAACAACACGATGACGCCAATAGTTTTTCAGCTCCTTGGCTCGCCATGTTTGTTGACTCAGCAAAGTGCCAACCAAAGTAAGCAAGGGTAAAACTACAGCACCCTCATCGAGTTGTCTCTACCTATCATAAATATGCTCCTTATGCAGTGCTCTGATAGATAAAATTGTATGAAATAAATATGCACTCCTTCAATCACGTAATATTATCTGCGATTCCGGGATTAATTAAGAGAAAACTGGTTCGATTTGTGTATTAAATAATGAGTTGCTGGACTTAAAAGCATTTAAATTGTGCTTAACACTTATTGTCCATTTCAGTAGAGATATACACGAATATTTATCCGTTGTCTTTAATCAGGCTTAAGATTTACGTATAATAACAAATACAAAACTAATTTTGAGAAAGATTGACTAACAAATTCCATGAGTACAGCTCTTAGTGTAAGCTAACAAGATCTGTGTGTCTTATTAGAAATTATTTTTACAATTGATCAATAATATATAATATAATATTATATAATGTACCCATTGTGTATAAATCGGGATGCAATATCTTACATTTATATATTTAATTGCTATCGAATTTCCGAAAACTATAAACTATATCATTTTATGAGATAAAAGCGATTTGGTTTAGATAAGTTAAAAGTTTATTGGCAACAATTAGTACAGAAATGTAAATAATAGTTTCAATAAGCTTACAAGAAATTAAATTTGAATCAACTTTTCCAGAATTATGCGAATAAAATAAAATATTTGGATTCCGTGCAGTTGGAGTTGCGAATAAGAACTCTGATTGGGATAAGTTGCAAAAATTGGAGAGCTAAGTTCAAATAAAATAAAGAATAATTGTCCTTATTGTAATTATTTTGCAAATTTGAGTTTTTTTTATACCTCTCGGAATCCGTGATTCATTACTTTACAAGGCAGCAGATATTTGCACGGAGAATGGAATCAAACTTGGCGATCGAATAAGAATTATTGTGTTCATTAGAATTTCCATGCTTAAAAGACACATTCCAATTGAAATATTGGCTAATACCAGTTTCCATAAGAGATTTGTAAGAAAATCTATAATCATTTGATAATAATATTCCATTCTAGAAAGAATCCCGAAAAATTTGCAAAGTTTTCTTACAAATTAATTCTTTTAATAATTGGTAAAAGAAAATGGTAGTGATAGTTGTATAAAATTTTGTATTCATGTGTTTAATAAATTTCCATAAAAAATTGAAGTAATATTTTGAAGTAAAGCAATTTGAAAACTACCAGTTCCAATCAGTTTCTATTGCATACTTTCCAGCGCGAAGAAAATTAATTAACGCTGGTGTTGCGAATGTTTTTCTCTTTTCGATTCGCCCGAGAGTATGCAATGAAAAATATTAATGTTGAAGAACTTACTTCGATATTATACTGAACCAATGGTTAAATTCAACATTCAACTTAGCAAATATAAGCATTATATTTAAATATATCTGACCACGTATGGCAGATCGGTTTTAGCTGATACCTTTTAGCTCACGCCTCATTTGTAATTCCGAAAATAAAGAATCGATGTAGTATTAAGAAATTAACTCCATCACTGTAGTGTGTGTGCGTATGTGTGTGTGTGTGTGTGTATGAAAAAATACAAGCTGCTTAAAACTTATCAGCGCTGGAGGCAATTTCCATGTGATAAGGCCAAATGGCAGCGGAAAGCGTGAGTGGTTTTTGGCCCTTAACCGGATTAGATGGCATTTTATGTGCCATTGGTTTGGGGCGGTATCACACGCACATACATACAAACACACACACACACGCAGTCACCAACTCGCACACACACATATAACGCATTATTGTCCTGCATAGGTGTTGGTGATATTTTGAAAAGGGATAAAGAGACAACTTGCCCGACAAATGTCGTTGTCTGGCATTGCCCAAAAATATATGTGTGTTTGTGAGTGTGTGTGTGTGTGTGTGTGTGTGAGTGTCTGCAGGAACATCCATAAGTGTCATGTTCGGTATCCTCATTCATCCTTGGCGTGCACGCACGTTTTTTGCGTCCTTTTTGTTTTATTATGTGCACGAATTTCTATATACATATATGCTTTATATATATATAGATGTGTACATACAAAAGTGTGTGTGTGTGTGTGTGCGTGAGTGCGAGCCAAATAAATTCCGTAGCGCTAGAACCAAAGATTTATTATCAAATTAAATTTCTGACAGAATTTATTGCTTTATCTCTCGCCAAACATAGTTCTTTTGCCTCTCGGCAGCATCAGTAACACTCCACCAGCCGCCAACATTCATCCAACAAACCAACCAACCAACCAACCAAGCAACCATCCAACCATCCAACCAACCAACCAACCAACCATCCAACGAAACCCTGTTCTGAAAACCGAGCCACTTTCAAGTCCGTGCATATCCTGAATTGTTCCTGTTCCGCGTTACTTCTCCGGTAAACAAGCTGCGCAAATTTCATTTGCACTTGCGATTTTTTACTTTCCTTATTTTGTTGATGTTGTTGTTGTTGTTGTTTTTTGTGTTTTGCTTATAAAATTTATAGAGAACAAATTTGGACAATATGCGCGCATTATTCTCGCGTGTTTCGTACATTTATTTGCTGTTGATAGCAACACGCACACACACACACACACACACACACACACACACACACACACACACACACACATATATGGAATTGTGTGTTCAGTTCATGAAGCGCGGAGTCGCCTCGCGTTTTCTGTGTTGTTTTGCTGCCGCTGCAAAACGGGGCGTCACATTAGCAGCAGCACCAACAACAGCAGCTACCCCTTCCCACATCCACAGATGATGCATCGCTGTTGCCGCTTTTCCATAATTAAGCAGCAGCAGCAGCAGCGGCAGCAGCAGCAGCAGCAGTTCCTTGCAAACAGGGCAGTGCCCCTCAACCATCCACACTTAATTTTCAATTAGACATTAGTTTAGTGTAAACTTTTTCGAGTTGATATATAAATCATTATATGCAATGTGAAAAATAAATTTATATTGTTTCCATTGCTCCTGCGAGGCATAAATTTCTCTGGCTAAATTTGCATTATTTAAATCACAATATATTTATATAAATATATAGTTTTTGTTAAATAATATCTTTCACTCAATATTAAAATTAAAGGCGTATCTGAAATTGAATATGAATAGAAAATTTTAAATTATCTGTTTCAGGCAGACAGGCATACTTAAAACTATAGTGCGACTTAAGGACCCAGTCTTACACTGGAAATAAAACAAAGAACTTGTGCCTCAAGTGAACTAGTGCGAATTGGGCTCGTTAATTCAGGCGTTGACGATATAAATTACACAATATGCCCGAGGCGGGACACCCACTAAATTAAAAATGATATAACGATGCCGCGGGTGGCAAATAAAAGTGCCGCCGCTCAGAAGGCAGTTGAAGTTGCCTAATTAATTTCCATTACAACGTGCCACGAGTTGCAAATTTGCAACGCAAAAAAAAAAAGACGCGCGACAAAAATACATGAAACCAAGCTACCTCGCTTACACATATGTGTGTGTGTGTGTGGGTGTGGGAGTGTAGACTGGGGGTGTGGCAGTCTGGAGGCGATTAAATTAAGTGGCGCATTAACAATTGCACTGACAGAGGGACAAACTAAATCATTTTGACGCCGTTTGCCTGCGCGTCACAATTCACGCGAAAATTCGTGTTTGTGCGGAAAGTGGAAAGTGGCTGAAGAGTGAAAACTGAAAAGTTGGCTGCGTAGATCGCTGGCTTTTGGGTAATTTGTCAAGTCGAGAATTGGCCGCACTTTGATGGGCTGATGGGCTTGATGGGGGGGTGGAAATGTTGGGGATGTGGCAGCAGCAGACTAAGCAGCTTCTTTAGACGAAAACGTGGCACTCAGTGAAATTGGCTCATTTGCATTCGAAATTTAAATTAATGCAAAACCGCTGAAAATGGCAAAGTTGGGCCAAAAACTTTTGCTACCGTCCGCTGACTGTCCGTCCGCCTGGCCGCCTGTTTCGACTGTTTGGCTACTGCCTGCTGAATGCAGATGGAGTGCGCCCTGGTGCGAGGGAGGGCGGGGCGGGCGATCATAAATATTCGCTGGCGCTCGTTAGAGGCTGCCACCGAATGGACGCGGACGCGGACGCGACTTCCTTACTAACTACGCACGGAAAATCAAGTGGCAAAATGCTGCGGCAGCAGCTGCTGCAGTAGCAGCAACAGCAGCAGCAGCAACACCAGCGCAAAATATGTGGCCAGAGCTTGGGCCAGGCGGCAACTTTCTTGCCGCAGTTCCTTATTTCTTATTCCCAGGAGCCGCAGCAGCAACAGCATCAGCAGCAGCAGCAGCAGCGTCCATGCCACCACCAATAACAACACCAACAAACAGAGCAACATTAGAAGCAGCAGTGGTGCTGGGTGTGTGTGTGTGTTTGTGTGTGTATGTGTGTGTGTGTGTGTGTGTGGAGAGCGCGCGTAGAACATCTTACTCGCTTTTTAAAATGTCCAATAAAAATTGCCGACACATTTCGCCCATATTTCTTCGGAATCCCATATAAATCACGCGCTGTAATCCCTCATGCTATCGCCGCGTCGTCTTGGCTGCCGCTGTCGACTTTGCCACCGCCACCACAGGACCAGGAAGGGGTGGAGTGGGGAGTGGGGGAACTGCGGGAGAGTTTGGGGATTGGGTCCGGGTTCGGTTTCGGTTTGGGGTCTTTGAGTTTGGCAGTTTTGGCAATAAGAAAGTTTTTCTTTTCTTTGGTATGCCTGGGACTCCGTTGGCTTTGTTTAGGTCCCGCGCCCCTCTATGGGGACTGAGACTGGGCCAGAAACAGGGACTGGGAGTGGGACTAGGACTGGGACTAGAACTCGGTCCGGGACCAGGGTGGTTTTTTGTGTGCGTGTGCTCGAAGGCCTCATTATGGAACTTGCGATTATTTGAAATTGCGAAAGTTTATTCATTGTGGGCGGAGCAGGAATGTGTGGCATACGTAAAATTGTAAGATGTATGTTCTCCATACAGATAAATCAATATCAATACATGAGCTGAATTCAGATTTCAATGTGTCTCTGTCTGTCCAGCTCAAATATCTCGAACTGCTAAAAAGTACCATTTAAATTACATTCGCTTGATTATAAAACTTCTTAAAAATACTGATAAGTTAATTC
The DNA here is from genome assembly GCA_035042185.1 of Drosophila kambysellisi. NCBI lineage: Eukaryota > Metazoa > Arthropoda > Insecta > Diptera > Drosophilidae > Drosophila > Drosophila kambysellisi. The sequence continues at coordinate 1,912,460 of JAWNLS010000756.1, forward strand.
AAAGCAACCAAATTAGCTCAACTATAGTTTTTGAGTTAAGAACGAGAATATGATTTAAATAGCTTATTTCGATAAGAATTTTAAAAACGATCGTCAATAATTTTTGGTGACAAATTTATCATTACTTAAATAAATGTTTTTGAATAATATGTATTTCGCAATTAATTTCATTTATTTTGTATAATTTCTAAAATATTTTGAGACCTTCAATTTCAAGGAAGCAATTTCAAGGAACAATGAGACAAATATTAATGTTGCAAGAAGTGAACAGGTGAAACATTTCCAAAATCGATGAGAACAATCAGTGACCTTGACCCAAATGGCAAATAACGATAAACATTGGCAAACTCCTGCCTCCTTCCATTGTTCATTAGAAATTATAGACATTACGCGTTATTAGGTCAGAGTCAACGCACTTTTACTTTCGGCCAGCCTGTACAGGTAGTCAACATTAATTTGGCCATAAAACAATGAACGAGGCCGGAAAGTGTCGCACAACATTTTAAATGCTTGTCTCATTGAGTGGCAATAAAACAGATTTTCCTTAATGCTGGGCCGACCGTGGCACGGTGAGGTCATGCCACAGATATGCATTGCAAGAGGAACGAGGGGGGGGGGGGGGAACGGGTCCATGGTTGCGCTTTATAGCGAGAGAATGCGATGCCAACAATTCGATAAGATAAGTGGACGTTGCCAACTAAAATGTCATAAATCTCGGCGCTAAGGATGCCTGTTAAAGCGAAGGAAATCAGAAGAAAGCAGAAGACGCCAAGTGAAAGAGTTGTCGCTAGCTCGCGACGTTTAGGTGCGACTGCGATGGGGAGAGATAGGTGGGGGCAGGGTAGAGCGGGGTGCGCCGCGGGGTCAGCCAAAGAGGTCCAAAAATACACTTGACATACGAGTAACGAGTACGAGTTGTGTCCGCGTGTATGTGCCCCAAACCTCCCCTCTCTACCCCCCCACAATATACTCGTCGCAGTGCGCTGATTTATTTTCCCGTTTTGCAGCAGATTTCTTGATGCAGTACTCGTATAAGCAGACGGCAGGCGGCAAACAAGATGAATGGCACGAATGGCGACCAGGCGGCTCTTGGCCGTCTTTGGCGTCGCTTACTTGTACAAAAAAAAAAAATAAAATAACAAAATAAATAAAACTAAAAAATAGTAAAAACAAGTTAGCCAAGTTTGCTGCTTCAATTTCAAATAGTCCTGAATAAGCTTATGTGCAGTGATTTGACAGAGGGTGTGCAACTGTGAAGTATCCGAACAATCTACACACATGTGTAAACATATCTACCAATATATACATTTTTATAAACCAATATAAATAAATTTTCGTCTGCAGTGCTTTCTTAATCGTACATCGTTTTTATACCCTAAACCAATTATAAATCAGTTAAAAGGTTGATCAACATTAACACCCGAGTTGATATAGCGATATCAGCTTGCCTGAATGATTACAAGGGAAAGTGACTTAAATTTTGGACTATTAGTTATTTTATACCTCGAGCATATTAAGTTTATTTTAGTTTACCGATAACTCCAACGTTACCCAAATATGTATACAAATCGATTTTGATAGCAATAAATAAATTTTTAAATAATTTTAAAAGTAAACTTTTCTAATTAATACAAAAAACTACATCACAAATTATTGATTCACTACAATAATTTCACCAAGAACGTATAGAAAACATCCGAGTTATAGCCAGAAACAGAATTGTTACTTTCTGTATTTTCAACCTACACTTTAAATAGTTGAGACAAGTATAAAAAAACCTGTTTCCTCAGCGAGAAACCTACAGGGTATGTGAACAGCTTCCACATTAGCCACAGCCGTGAAAAGGTGTCTGCTTATTACGTGTTGTGTGTGTGTGTGTGTGTGTGTGTGTGTGTGTGTGTGTGTGTGTGTGTGTGTGTGTGTGCATTTCCACCCCCATTGAAGTAGAGCTGAGTGGCGGCAAGAACAAGGAGCGGAGGAGCGACGCCATGGAAACCCTTAATACCCATCATAGATCAACCATTTTGGTCGTAAATTACATTTGAAATCTCTAATTTGTTTTGCTCCAAAGGTGAAATCCTTTCTCAAAATCCCTTTACTGACTTTTTACTTGTCGCTTTTGTTGTTGATTTTCCAGCGTAGCGAATGAAAGATTAAAGAGAAATGGGATTTGTTTTGATCCAAAATAGATTCGATTTATCGTAAAGAATTTTTTTCTTTCATTTCTTTTTTCGAGCACTTTAAAATTGCAATTCAGTGTCAAATGATGGAAAATATCTTCATTGAATGTGGCAACGCATTTAATTGGCATGCGAGGCACGAGGCATGCAACGAATTAAAAGACAATATCATCAATTAGGTTATTAGCATGAAAAAGGCAACAGTGGCCAGCGAATGTTGCCGATGACGCGGATTCTTTTGCATGCAGAATTCCAGAATGCCAACGAGCCCAGCTCAGAGCCAAAAACCGAAAGCAAAATCCGCCGAGTTGGCATAATTCACGCTGCTACTGCAACAATTCGTGTCTCGCATATTGCATACTTGCCGCAAACCGCACGCCGCACGCCGCAGCGCAACTCTGCTACAGGGGCCGACTATGCATAACTAAAGAAGCGGACATGGCCCAGGGATCGGTGTACACATATGTGTATGTATATATGTGTATGTGTGTGTGCGTAACATGAATACATATGTATGCACATTGGAACAATGCTGGTGAGTTATGGGTTGTCACCTGTCTGTCGCTGCTGTCAAATTGAAAGTGGATTGAACTGCGGCGAACAACAGGCGGGGTGAGTAATCGCAATCGTAATCTTATCGATTGCCGATAAGCATATCAATTAGCGTCAATCGATGCGACTTTTGGCCAATGCGCACTCGTGAGTAAGCCATGTTCCATACCAGCCATATCGCGATCACTTGTTGTTGTCGTCGTTGTTGGTGTTGTAATTTCTCAAGTTCTGGCTTTTAATGAAAATTAATTACGCCACCAAAGTCGTGTGTTTTGGTCGCATTTAATTGCATTTTACAGACGCTGGCCAACGACTTTAGACCCGGCTAAGACGTTGCCGGACAGCAAACTCGCACCTTCCAACGACGGCTCAACGCAGCGGCCAATTTATCAAAATGCTAAGAATGTTGAATCTCAGCCTCATGACCAAACACACACACACACACAAAGACACATATACATATATAGTGCATACATATCTCTGTAGGAACAAGCCATGATTAATTTCTGACAAATGTGCGACACAAAAGAGATGTGACACACCTCGGGCCTTTTACTCGACTCCACACACAAGATGGCCGCACTGGAAGACGGCCTTCCACTTGCTGCCTGCTGCTTGCTGCTTGTTGCTCTGCCCGGCATTTTGATCGCTTCCACGAAGCTCCACGCTATGTGTGTGACAAACTGGTACCGGTTGCGTCTCCATCGAGAGACCGCTTGGACCTTGCCGTGTGGCATCAGGTTCCAGAGACTGCACACGCGCTCAAAATGATCGATTGCAGTTGGCCGACAGAGACCGTGCGGCTTTTTGGCCCCGACGCGAAGGTTCAAGCTCCACACACTCACACACACACACACTTACACACACACACTCAGTCACATTGTACATCATTGCTTTATCACCAAGACAACTTTTGCACCAATTCGTACGCATTTTTATTTTGTGCAAAGAAACTGAGAGTTGCCAGCTCAAATAAGAATAAGACGAAGAACGAAATTAAGGAAATGCTTTATACAAAAACATAGAATTATTCACATCAACGCCAACCAAATCATATCATTCATATTAAGTCAGTTTCTGTCAACAGCAAGAAGATTTCCTCATTACAGAAAAGGAACTGCATCCTAGTAATTTAAACTTGAATAAATTCTTTAAAAATTGTCAAGAATAATTTGCTAATTCAGAGCCAAAAATAAATGTAAAGCAAAGTCGGCAAATGCGCCATCATTCATTTGTTGTCCACTAAACGAGACAATAAAGATAAGCCGAAAATGGAGCATATTAAAAAACGTTTCCGAGGTGAGAGCGCAACAAGCGTTCACAAGTGCCTCAGCAATTGTCCTGCTTAAAAAGGACACATATGCTGCAGAATAAAAAACCAACAGGAAAACAACAATTTGCACAGCTGAAAAAATGTAGCTCATCTAGGTGTGAGTGTGTGTGTCTGGGTGTGTGTAGGTGTGTGTTGGGATAAGAGCCCCTGGATGTGGGTGTGCGGTCAAGCCCCGGTGGACGTTGGCCCTAACCTCCGCTTAATTGTGCAACATTTGCTGGCCGGCAATTATTTGATAAGCGCTCACATTTGAACACGAGCAAATAAATTGTCTTGCCGCAAAATAAATCCAAGGAAAAGTGGCAAATGTTTACTTTGGAGTTGTCCTGCTGCAGAAACTTGCGTCCGCTTCCCTGCTTCTTTCACTGCACTTTGGGGTCTCCCACAAGGCTAGACTTGAGAAAACTCAGAGGCTTGAGTACATAAATTTAACTGTGTTCGCATTAAACTACAAAACAATTCCAAAAATGTGTTCTACTCCAAATTAATGAATGGCGTCGGCAACTCGGTTTTGGCTTCAGGTCTCAGGGAATCCTCGAACTCATTATACAGCCTTTGCTATCTGTATTGTGTTAAAACTGCTCTTCTTTTGTTCGACATAGTTTTGTGTTCTTTAACTCGTAATTCAAGCTGCCTTTTTTTATTTAAAATCTAAGAAAAATGCTTCACGAAGAATTCACAGGCTTAACCCAAGTAAGCTCAGTTAAAATTCAATTTTAAACTGGCCAAAGTCCCGCTTACTGAGATCAAAAGCAATCGACTGCTATAAATTGTTATAAATTAAATAAATTGTCTTAAATTTGTTGCTTAAGCAAAGCAAATTCATTTTAATGTAACTAAAATTTAGTTAGAAACTGGACAGAATCTGCTTAATATATGAAAAAGAGATTGATTAAAAAAATATAACCGATTAATCTCAAAGAAATAAATTGGTTCCTTAAGAATTACTTAGGCATACCTTAAGGAAACATTTTAATATATCAAGAGAAACAATTTTGTATTACATAGTCACAGATATGTCTTCTTAAAACCTGTTTAAAAAACAAACATATTCACTTTTCCCAAATAATTGTCAGCTATGATGGTTGAGGCTGTTAATCATCAAAAAATGTATATTTATTTAAGTGATATTTCATTTTAATTTCACAACAAAATCAGTATTCGATTCGGTTGCAACGCCATTTTGTGCAACCTGCCAAGTCGGGCCAAGTCGTCTTTGCTTTGTGGGGGCCATCAATTAAATTCAGGCAGCATCCAACACCTTGACTTGGCTCAGTTTACGGATCGGTCGCTGTCCGCTGGCTGCTGCTGACTGCTGCTGGCTGGTCGCCTTCCTGTGGAGTCCGCGTGCGCTGTTGGCCAATTAATCAAAATCGTCGACGTGTGCAGTCGGAGTCAGTCAAACGAGCGGGCAAAGAAATGTCGTTAACTTAAGTGTCCAATTAATTAAATTCGCATTTAAGAGCCGCCAAGCTGCGAAAAGCCATTAAGATAGTTTGTCACACACTGAGAGAGCAACACACAAACTCCCGCCTCCCTCCTCCCGTCTGCTACTTCCCCTCCCCCACCAACCCATTGCCAGCCCTCCGACCGTCCGTGCACAACATTTGCCTGGCCCAAAAATGAAAACTTTTCTTCTTGTGGTTTCTTTGGCTTTTGCTTGCCTCAGCTTCAGCTCAGCTTCAGCTTGGAAACTTCATCTAGTGTGTGTTTTCTTATTTTTTTTTCTTACTGTGGTTTTTCATCATATACTCCTGCTCAGTCCTTCGGCTGTTGCTTATGCTGCTTTTGTGCTTGTGGTTTCAATTGCCTTTTTGCTTCTTGGCCATGTTCAAGTTTTATGGGCAAGTTTATAAATTTGAGCTTCTTGCTCATGCAACTGTCCGCTTGTCCGTCTGTTTTCGTAATCCATCTGCCGGCCGCGCCGGGCCGTGCCGATTTCACACTCAACTTATTCGGAATAAGATTCATTTCAAGTGTACATATGCGAGTTGCAAGTAGCGGTAACCATTAAATTGACCACATGCGCCTTCAGTTAGCAAAAGACTAACCTTTCTTTAAGCTGAGAAATTTAAATGTTTAAAATATTATACAAAATTTACTGAATACATGGAAAACATGCAGCCAGAGAGATGGGACGGATTCAGAGAATATTCAAAGTATTAAAACCTTAACGAAATATAAATTAAAATATATTAAAAAAATATATAAATATGAAGTAGATAAGACGAAAGGGATTAAGAAGATTTTAAGAGCAATTTAAGTTTAAACGAAAAATGAATTAAAATATATATATAAATATATACTAAAGCAAAATATTCCTAATCAATCAGTAATTACCTTTGATAATAAATACGTAAATAGTATTTAAATACACGAATTCTTAATGTAATTCAAGAAACAGATTTTAAATATTTAAAAATTATATTTAACAGTTCACAAATGTCGTCGAGTAATCAAGTTATTATCATTAGATGCAAACACCACTCACCCGCCCGCTGCACGAATGATAAATGACATCTAATAGACGCGCTTATTCCTTAATGATTAATAAAGCAATTTTCAAGTTCAAATCCAGCATAAACAGCTCGGGGCAAGAAGTGTGCGGCGAATATGCAAACACTCAAGCAAACCACTCAAAAAGCAGCGACGCTGCGAGCGCTCAAAAATGCGCTCGAGTGAAAACTCAAGAGCTCGTAAATTTCGTCAGTGCTGCAAAAGTAAACGCCCATAAACAAAGCAATTTGCCGAGTGCCGCAGAATCTGTTTCTCAATGAAGGCCACGTGTAGCCATAAATTTTGGCCATGCTCTGAACCAGTTCTCGGCGCGCTCCTCTAACAGGTTTCTCATTAGGCCAGTGCTGGAAAACGTCAACTGTGACTAGGCTGCAAGATGTGGCGACATCTGCATGTAACGATTGCAAAACTTTGCAGGAAAAATACAAAATATTTGCCTGTATTTTGGCAGTTTTTGAACTGCCAGCGGTTTTGTGACGCTTCCCAACACGAAAAATGGGCGGAGACTGATTGGCCGCCTCGCTCACACCAGCGCAATGGGCCAGTTTAATTGCTTCCCTTTCTGTCTGCCATCAACAAAAATACAAGCATATGCTTGACACAGAAACAGCTGCTCTCTCTCTCTCGCTTTCTCTCGCGCGCTCGAGCTCTCTGCCGCTCAGAGAGAGTGCGCAGTGGCAGTGCTAGCAGCAGAAGATGAAGATGCCAGCAATAAACCATTCCCGGCAGCTATAAAGCATTGCGAGGGAGAGAGCCCTATGGCAGCCAAGCGCGAGCAAGCGAGACGCAGCACGCGAACTGAGAGAGGCAGCGACATCGTAAATTTGTGCGCGTGTGCGTGATTTATATCGCACTGCTGCAGCTCTGCTGCTCTGCCGCTGCGGCGCAGCGTCGCAGCCATCATGGCCGGGCAGAGCGCAGACTGCGACTGCGCTCGTAATTCTCCCGCTTAATGGTTTGTTTACATCATAAATAAATATGGCTGAGCTGCGAGAGCCGAGTCTGCGTGCTCGACCAGCACTGAGTTTTGGCGCGAGTTCTCCGTTCGCACACATTGTTACCGAGAGCTCACAGCAGTGACGTCAGAGGCCAGAAATGAGACAATACACACGATCGCAAGCACCGATCACAATTAGCCACAATTACAAATGATATTGGTAACAAGTATTTCCATAAAAGTTCGGACTTATGGTACATTTTATGTATGTTCTCAAAAGTCATCACAAAAATTATAAGTTAATAAATAAGTGGATCAACTACAGAAACCGCTGAGTATAGAATTAAAAAACTGGTATTCTCAGTATTATAAGAGAACTTTAAAGTATTTTTCCAGTTCTTAATCAATAATTTGTATGGGCCGTTTAATGTAAGTTTCGAATAATTAGGCGTAATTTTCAATTCATTCATCGCCTTAAAATTATAATGTGTATTTGTGAAAAGTACAGTTTTATACACAAGTCGATCAACATTAAAACCGTTTTAATATGTTGATGCTATAACTAATTAGCCATTCATTCAAAATAAATAATATATTATTAACGAATAGATCAGTACAGTTCTCGGCCAAGAATTTGTAAGCTAAGTAAAACTCCTTTAAAATTTGAATTTTCAAGTATTTTTACTCATATTATGTTCCAATATTCTAACTCTTCGAAATATTTTATGAAATTAATCCATTTTAAAATATGTTTAGTTAGGGGTTAAAAAGTAATTGATTTATTACAAATATTTTCTTTGCGTGTAGAAAAACTTCCTAAAAACAATCATTTTTGTTTTTCGATTGACGATAACTTTTGATACTGGAAAAGTCACAATGAAAGAGAGAAAGGTTAAATATAAATCATTTCCTTTGAGAGAAATATTTTACCGTTCTCTCAAAGAAATAAAAATCGTATTTAATTGTATTACTTTTAATAAGACATGTCTTCCCTAAATTTAAATTAGTTTGCCACATTAAAAATAAATGCTGCTTTACTGGAAGTATTTATAAATATCTCAAGACCTCCTCTAGTATTCAACTGAATAATTTGTTTTACGTTAGAATGAAAGAAGTTTCTTTGAAATCACAACAATTTATTTAGTGAGTTATTCAAAATATTGTGAAACAAATCTCACTTCATTTCATAATTAAAATTCAACCAACTCTATCACGACTTGGTTGTCAATTGCCGTCGGGCTTGCAACTGGCAGTGTCTGGGCAACATTGCGTGGCACAACACTAACCAATTGAAGGAGTGAGGAGGCATGTACATAGAGATGCTGTGGATGGGGGAAAAGGGAAGGGGGTCACAACCACTTGTGGCGCCTTACTAATTTCACTGCCCGAAAAATGGCACGCTTGATGGTCACACAATTACGGATGTAATAAAGTAATTTGTCGTAATTGCAATTGAGCCGAGTGGCGGCAGCTGCGACGCCCGTCCGCCAAGAAGCACTCATTGCAAAAAGTTTGTCTTTCAGCCAGAGACTTCCACCCGAGTCCTTCTTCCACCCCTTTCAGGAGCTGTGCCCCCGTCTGCCATTGCCTTTTTGGCTTTGCCTTTGCTCTTTGTTTCTAAGAAGTTCGCTTCTGGTTGAATTGGAAGCAGTTGCCACCCGCAAACCACTCTGAATGGCCGTCGGATAATGTGTGACAATGTCTTGGGCACTTGCCGTGCACAGAGGGTGATTTTAATTTAGCCAGGATTTACCTGTGAAGCGCAAAGTGAGAAACCAGAATGAGAATGATGATGAGGATGGGAACTCTGTGCTTGCCAACTTTGTTCTAATTTTGCATAGAAAACTACTTAATTATTGCGCCCAGAACCGAGACAGCATGACTGTGTGTATGTGTGTGTGTGTGTGTGTCCGTTTTATCCTTTCAGCAGGCTGTGAGTTATGATGTCTTTATGACGCTTTTGTCTGCCCAGCACCAGTTAGAGGCACAGTCTCTGGGACAGCAACAGTCTCAGCTAAATAATCCTTTTGTGTGGTGCTGTCGGGTAATGAGCAAGTTAATTCTTATTATTATGGTTATTATGTGTTTGTGTTTGTGTTTGTGTGTGTGTGTGTGTGTGTGAGTGTCTCCTTTGTCTGCTGGTAATCCCGGCAATTGTACTTACTTACACTTACTACCCGCATACGTAGGCGTTGTCGAAGTACTCATAAACATGGCCCATCCTCAACAAGTGTTGAGCAATCGAAGCAAATAAACAAACGCCACTTCGTGGAGCACATAAAATGAGTCTATAAAAACAAATAGCGGGGCATGTGGCTGGCAAGTGTCGACCACCTTTGGATAAACAAACGCCGCCTTCGAGCGCCCCTCAACACATATCGTGTGGCACCTCCTATGCCTTAGTCTACTGGGGAGCCACTGGGTCTCTGGTGGCCTGTACATGCTGCGAATATTTCCACATTTGTTTTTGTTTTTCCAAGATTTTCAAACGCTAAACAAATAAACATAACACATCGATGAACAAAATTTGATGGTTTTCACTTTCACAACGCACTAAAATCGTGTTTAGTTATTTATTTTGAAAATAGCTGCTACATTTTTTTAATACATGCATTCTAAATGGCCATTTAGTGCGATATCCAATCTAAACAGTATTGATCCTATTTAAATACAATTCTTGGAATTATTTTCCAATAACAATTAAGATTTAAGACCTCAAAAAGCTTATTGATTTTTTCTAACTTTCACCTAAAATCAACCAATCACCTAAGAGCATATACTAAAATATATACATATATTTATTGCCTCGAATTTATTTATCTCCTGCACAATTTGTGTTGCTGTTGCGCACTTCCGAGTGCCCTTTAACCAATCCCATAATTATAAATCAATATGAATTCAATAATGGGCTCTTACAATTATTATCCGTAAATTTAAACTAAACACACTTCAGGCAACAACAACAACAGCTGAATTGAAAGCACACTCAAATAAAAGAAAGATTTAAACAATTTTCAAGTGATGCCAACTTAATTAAGTCACAAAATTTATGAGCTCCTTCTGGCTGGCAATGCCACGATGATTATGGCCGCACACTCACACTCACACACACACACACACACACACACAATCACACCCATATAACACACACTTGGATACTCTCAATATGAAATAGAAATATGCGCGGGAGCGAGAGCAACTCAATTGACACGCGTCGACCCTCGCCACTTACGTTGAATGTACGACTAAATATCGATGGCACTCGATGGTCTCCCAAAAACTCCTCCAAGCTCTGCTCCCAAATGAAGCCGTTCACATTCTTCAGCTCCACACACACACACACACACATTCATTGTATCTGAATGTGTGCATTGGGGAAGCGGCAAATGACGACGATCGATTGGAACGATTTGTTTTGATATTTTTACGATTATGGGGCATCGTTTGCACAACATAAATAGAACATAAAACTCCCATCACCCGTGGCGGGTCACAGTTTCAGTTGCCACGTACCAGTGTCTGTCTGTCTGTTAGCCAACAGGACAGCGTCATTTTGGGCTCTGTGTTCAATTCAATTAATAATAAATTAGCTGCAAGTGGCGTTGTGTAGAAATCTCAATGAGTGTTTCCCCTTTAACGATGTATGAATTGCACTTTGTTTTGGGTTTATCGCAGCGACTTTTAATTGCCCACCGCGGCGCCGGATGCATGATGAAGCACTCCAAGTTGCAGGCGCAGCTCTGCCAGCTGATAGCTGCACTTCGTCCTGCTGTTTCCAGTTGTTTGCCGAGTTCCGCTTGCATCATCATAAATCACAAGCGCCGCATGCATGTGAGTCTAAGAAAAAAATGATAGAGCGACAAAAATTGCATTTATGCGTTATTTTCTTCTTTTATTTTTTTTTTGTTTTTTTTTTGTAAATATTTTTGGTGCGTTGTCCTTGTTGTTTTATGATGCGTTCGCTGTGCGTCCTCCTCCCGCATATGCAAACCAGCACACTCTGTGCGCATTTTGCATGTCCTGGCTGTTCCTGTGCCTCGGAATTTGCCTGCCTGCCAAGGAACGGGTCCTCGCTCAGCGACATATCTGGAGCAAAACATAATTTCGGGCATTTTTGTTGTCATATTGTTTTGTTTTTTGTTTTTTTTTTTTGGTTTTTGTTGTCTTGCCTTTTGCCTGGCGAATATTTTGTCTGCTTTTATGATTTATGGCATTGGGCGCAGGATGCTTAGACAGCGGCAAGTGTGGCATGCAACACAGCACAAACTCAGCACATGAGACACACTCGCAATGTGGCAAAGATATGAATATTCAGATCGATACATCAGTGCATATGTTACCATTTCCCATTGCCTTTCTGTGTTTGTCTTCTTTGCTTGAACTAACTGAAATACGATTTTAATTGACATGCTCAGAGCTGAATGCATTTTAAGAAACTCATCAAACTTATTTTCCCTATATAATTCAAATTTGCATTAATCCATTCACAAAACTCAAGATTTGTTCAAGAAGGGAACTGTGAATAAAAATATTTAAAAATGATGCTCCGATTAATTTTTAAGATTCTTTGTTGCTGTCTGTGACTCATAAAATTTAATTGCCTCAAAATACCAACAAATTTTTAGCAGTTTTCATTTCAAAAATCTATTTTCTTGTGGGGCATTACAAATTTGTGAAAAGTCACGTGCAGTGTGCGGGGTTTTATGCATTTGTCATATTAAAATAGAATATGTTTGCTGCAGCTTCGCTCGACAGCGTTCCCCTGGCCGTCTCCCGTCTCGCGTCTCCCCGTGCGAAGATCCATGAGCCTGCCACCATCTGTTTGCATTTGAATCGAAATGGTGTCCGTCAGCTATTTGGCATTCACATGTGGGTGCAGCCGCCACTCGTCCAAATACGTATACGGATTGGATTCGAGTTGCGAGTGGCTGCTATTGATAGATGTGTACGCAGACACAACAACCCAATTTTCTCGCACGCTGCTGTGCCGTGTCCTGTGGCAGGAAGTATTTGCCTAAGTCTCAGATGCTGTTGCTACCATTTTGAGCTGCTTACGGCATTTGGGCTGACTTGCTGGCTGGATGGCGTAACGGCAATCAATTGTGCATGCTGAGACACCCCTCATAGTCATAGTCCTGCCTCCCCTCCCCTTCCCACCCCTCCCCACAAGCGCCAGCAGTTGCTGATAAGGCTGAATCGAGCACAAATCGATTGCCCAAGCGCTGCGCGTGCAACATGATAAATGAGCGTGTTATCCTCCTTTACAGCAGTTGTCAGTTGCAAATGAATACCAACAACAGTTTTCGATACACATGCGCCACGTCTCGTTAGTGCCGTTAGTCCCAATACACAATACCCAATACCTAAAACCCAATATTCCAAATCCCACTCAAATGGAACAGGCGCTCAGTCGAGCGGGCGATTCATGATAAAACTCCATGTCAAACTAATTCAATATCTTAAATTGGATCATTTTCTTCTTTACCTATTATCTGAAATTTAAAGCCAATGAATCATTTAAAATAATGCAAGACTAATAAATAACAAAATATAATATAATAATAATATGTAATAGAAAGAGATAGAGAATGAACCTGACATTTTATATATTATTTATTCTTTTAATACTATAATTAATAAAGGATTGCTTTCATGGAAGACGAAGTTAAGTTGTGTATCCAGATAACAGTTTTGAGAATTTATAAGCGTTTTGCAGGAAAGATCTGTAGTTCGAAATGTGTTTTAGTGATTTTTCAAACAAATTTTTGCGATTTTTACCAATAATTAAATATTTTCTGATCACGCTGATTCACAACTACGTTCAGTATCTTGCTGCTAATTCTAATGTAAGTAATGTGCCTAGTCCAGGGCAGAAGCACATCAGTGGCTCCATTGAGCACATTGGCATCCGTCGGATGCAGCAGCAGCGTCCAGTGCTGAAGCGACCAGTTCGCTGAAGCAATAACTGTAACAAAGGCCCTTATTTTATCAGTGCCACTTTGTTGATACAGGAAAATATCAAATTTGGTACATTGGCGAGTAATCGAGTCCGTTTAGGTGTTGATCTACAAAAAATTCCCATAAATATACGATAAGTTGTTGTTTAACCAAGATATATAGACTATGGAGATATAGTCTATAGCCCCGATGGCGGTGACTTCAATGAGCTTTGCAATGATAGGGTGCTCACTAGACTTGTCAGTAAACTAGCATCTGCACATTTTTGCACACTCTAATGCGATTAAGTGATATGAAAACTTATTTTGGCAAAATGATAAAAGTTTGCCAACTTTTATCCAGCTTTTATTAACCTAATAACTATTGGTGACAGTTATCAACCATATTCATTCTTGTTCAACTGTAAAATTTTTTATTTTAATTTTTTTTTTTTTTTTATGTGGCAAATTTATTTAAACATTAATCAACCTACTTAAAGGCTATAAAACATTGATTTGAAACAGTATAAGTGAACAGTAGATTTAGCATCTATAACATACACATAGAAATGGTTTTAACTAATAATACATAACATTATATATAACATTTATCTGACGGCCAACAGGCCAGATAAAAATTAGATAGATAGACTAAAAAAATGCAAATGTTCTTTAAATTGAGGAGTGGTTTCGCAAATGTTTCCTTGTCTTCTGTTCAAATAAAAAAATTTTAATTTTAATGTACTTGCGATTTATCTTCATATTTAGCTGCTAATATAAAGATTTTAAAACAGTATTTTTACAGCGAAATATATAATATGTGTCATAAGAGGAAGAATCAGCTCAAAATAAAAAGAAACCATTTTTTTTTTGTTCTTAAATAAATATTAAAATGTATAAAATATGATTTGGTCACCAGAGATTTTCTGTGGAATGTTTGGTCGGTTCTATGGAGGAACTGCAGTGTTGACTCCTACGAAAGCCTTTTTTTACCCCCATATAGTCACAAACACACACACGGAAACGAAATAAATCGAGAGCGAAATGAATGGCCACAAAAGGATGAATGGTCAGTTTGAAGGCAAGGCATAAAAAACAATGACAACAACAACAACAAAAGCAACAGCAACAGCAAACCGACAACAAAAACAACAACAACAGCAACTTCAACTGGTAACTTACGAAAAGCAAAAATATTGAAACGAAAAATACAACTGACAAAATTTTATTTCGTTTTATTTGCAAAGCGGAGCACTCCATAAATTTTCGGGCGCTCAATATTGTTTCAGATCATAAATCATGGCTGCATTTGCGTACGGACGTACATTTCAAACACACACACACACACACACACACACACACACACACACACACACACACACACATGCAGTCGGGGACTCCGCTTTGCATCTGCAATGGCAACGACACCGACACCGACAGAAACGTACCTTGTATCTGACATTGGGCTGCAGTTGCAGATGCAGCGCAACGAACAACCAACAAACAACAACCAACAACAACCAACAACAACCAACAACAACAACAATAGCAACATGCACTCTTAGTGCATTTGTATAAACTCAATGCCGCTGCACTTGTGCCCCGGCACACTCGCATTCGCATTCACATTCCCACTCACATTCGCATTCACATTCGCATTCACATTCGCATTCACATTCGCATTCACATCAGCATCACAAACCGGCTGCATCCCCTTTGGTCCGACAAAAAAGCAAATACAAAAAGAAAAATAAGGAAAGAGGAAAGCGGAAGGAGGAAAGCGGAAAGCGGAAAGTCCATCCACACGGCATTGCGTTGGCGGCATGCAAATGCAAAATGAAGGCAGCTCGCCAGTTAATGGGTGAGGGGCGAGGGGGGGGGGGCTGGTGGGCTGGTAGGCTGGTCAGTGGTGGCCAAGTGAAGTGGTCTGCAAATGCACATTAACGCAAATTCCGTAAGTGAAGTATGTTGCATTTGCCGCACGTAAATTTAAAAAGCGCGGCACAATAACAAAACATTTGCTCGCAGCTCTGCTCGCTTATTTGCAAATACACAGATACAGATACAGATACAGATACAGATGCCGATGCAAATACAAATACAGTTACAGCTGCGGCTGGATTTGGCGGAGTCGCCGTCGACACTGGAGCTGGAGTAATTGAAGCAGTCACGGGCAGAGCGGCTCTCCGGACCGGGCCTGGCTACAGCTGGCAGCTGCATAGGCATTCGCATTTCCACTCGCACTCACATATTTGAGATACATAAATCTTACGGATGAGCGTGCGGCCCGAAGTGGGCGGCCCGAAGTGGGGTTGCCACGGCACTCGGCCGGCCATTGGGGGTCAGCAACAGCAGCAGCAGCAGCAGCTGTGGTTCGCTCTTGGCGTCGGCGAAATATTGGAAATTGTTTGGCTGGCAAGCAATCCAAAAGTACTGGGTGTTCTTTTGAAAGAGTGACTAAATAACTAAATTTCACTTAATAACTAGTTAATTCTTAACTTAATAACTGCTGCGTCAATCAGCCAGCAGTCAACAACAATCTTCGCTCTTGTAAAACTGTAAAATTATATATATTAGCAGTATAAATATATCAATTAATTAATACTAATAATTAAATAAATAATTATTACTAATAATTAAATAATAAATTAATACTAATAAAGATTTAACTTGAAACAAGTTTTCTTTTCACAAATGCTTCGTATCTTCTAATAAAATAAATAAGTTTTAATATTTAATGCAGCTGCGTATTTAATATAGTAAAATTACTTGGAGTTATGTTTTTCAGTCAATAATTGCATAATTGCGAGTCAAAAAATGCTATAAATGTTTATTAATTTTCTAGACTGTTCCATATTAACACGATAGTCTTTATTAGTATTAATTTTTCTATTAAAACTCTTGTAGTGTAGTTTAAAATGTAAACAACAGATTTTTAGTCTGACATTTGTTAAATATTTTGCAGCTGCGCCCTATCAGAAATTCTATTTTATGAACTGTTCTAGTATTTTATGTACTGTTATTAAATCCTTAATCTATATTGAATATTGAAACTAATTAAAAGGTTCTTCAGATCTGTATATATTGGGTTTATTCATTGACTTCGAATTCCAATGCGAATTCGCAGGCCATTCAAAATCCTTTTGGCCATTCAACTGGGGGGTTGCCGGAAGCGATGCTTTACCTTTAACTGACTACAGATGGCGCTTTAACACGATGGCAATCCATCTGCGGCACTAATAAAAGATTTCGCTAAATTGATACTGTCGATGGAGTAATTAAACTGCAATTTTTATGAGACATGTCGGACAGAGGCCGCTGCTATCACAGATCGAATAAATTATATTCGTCGGCTATTCGAACCGTTCTCGCACTGCTCACACACACACACACACACACACAGTATGTCTGCCCTGTGTATGTGTGTGTTGGAGTGTGCGGAGTGTACGTATGCATTGTTGGCCGTATCGTATCCACGGTAAATTTTCCGACGCAGTTTTGCCAAACTGAATCCGACTGCGAGTCCGGCACTGTCAGCTAGCCACCTTCCGCTTACGGTTGGTTTTTGGCACGCAGAATAAATATTGGCCAAGAGCAGTGAGCAGAAAGTTTGGGACCCGTTTGATGGCATTTTAATTTCCATTGGATTCGCCCGCACATTTGGCACCCCCTTGATTGCCAGCTAATGATTGTCGCCTCCGATTTGATGTCGCTACCAGTTACCAGTTACCAGTTACCAGTTACCCCGATCCCTGATGCTCCGCCCGAACCGCCTCGACGACTTGAGCTGGCACACATTCAAATGATTTCAATGCAAATGGAAAACAGCACAAAATAGTAATAAAAGAAGAGCAAAAAAAAAAGATATACTCTAGCCATGAAGTTGTTAATTTTTATGACGTCATTACTCGCCTCGTAAAATCCGCTCAACAGTTGGTCGTCTGCCACAGAGAAGCAGCAACAGGCGCTGAAAACGGAGCTTCACTTTTATGAACACGTTGAGGCAGGAACTGAAACTGGAACCGAGACTGTGACTGGGTTTGGGTTTCGAAATCTCGGCAAGTCAACTCGAAAGTTGTGAGCTTTATTTGCAACCGGAATTTTTATTGTTATTGCACCATTTATGTCTTTTACGAGGTTCGTCTGGTTTTCAGTTTACTTCTAATTTGGGTCCATTGTTTTTTATATACATATATATATATATTTTTTTTTTGCTGTTCGCTCATTTGTCACGATGAGTATGTGAATCAAATTCGTCCTTGCATTTGGTTAACATTTGAACACCCGACATGAAAGGTTACAATCACATAAAGGTTATGGAACTTGACTTGAATTCAGCAAGAGGTGTGAAAATACTCAAAATTGACCTTGTTTTGTTGCCCAATTTAGATTTATTGGGTACTAAAACAAAAGAACTATTACTCACCAGTTAGTTAACATCATGTAGATGGTTTTGGGTGTTCAATATCAAATTGTATTGAAATCAAGAATTTGTAATATATTTGTCAGTGTCAGATATTTAAAAAAAAAGTTTGCGACGAATTTATATTCTCCTCATTAAATTGAGAACTATATTTAAATGCGTTTTGTTAAACAATAGTAAGAAGCTTTAGTTATGAATACAAGAAAGTAAATGGTAAGCTTAAAATTAAAATACTGGTTCTGGTTTATTTTATATCTCGGGGTTGTCTTTGTTGAAAGATTGAAATTCTAGTAATTTAAAGCGCTCAAATTAGATGATTGTAGAAGAGGTAAAGTTGAGGTGGTGCTGTCATTCAATCTTCAAATTTGCCACCCACCCGTTGGATAAAACATGTATGCGCCATGTTCTACTTATATTTTTATGGCTGCTCCTTGCAACTCAAAACCACAACCACTCAAGCAGACACACACACACACACATACACACACAAGCAGGCACATACGTGAGTGGGGTCCATAGACTCAGATGCTCACCTCGGCACCCTCCAAAACTGAACGAGGAGCATATTTAAAACATGGATTCTTAATTAGTAGCAAATGTATCCCATTTGTTTTTTTGTTTCTGTTCTCGTCTGCACGTTGGCAACGCGATTCACGTACACATGTATACACAGAGGAATAACCAAACTACGGGCTACGAGCTAGTTAACACCCCCTCTGGATATCGAGCAGCACCCACTCCACTCCACTCCCCACGCTCAGGCACCAAATTAGTCGAGAGACAGAAGCTGAGCTGCGTCCTCCTTTCCACCTTCCGAGCGTGTCCCCATTCGCTGTCGCTGTTCGTCGTCAGTGCGTCTCATAATGCGCGCTAATTAATCCTGCAAGGATCGGATTTTCCCGACGTAATTATATTTACAGCCGCCATGCGAGCTAAGCAGCAACAACAGCATCAGCAAAAGCTGGCACGCAGCAAACTCATCCTGGGCAGGGCTCAACAATCGTGTTGCGGTGTTTGGGGGCTGGAGGCTGGGGGATTTTTATGATGTACAGCAGCGTTTTGTACTTGGGGCAGGATGCCACACCCAATGGCAACAGCCTGGCAGCACCGGTTGCTGTCGTGCTACAGCCACATGCGAGCTGGGCGCGTTTTCAGGAAAGGATATACAAGAATATTAAATTAATTTTTAAGTGCGTGCAGAAGACGCAGGCAACGAAGGCATCGCAGGAAAAACGAAGACGAACAAAGAATAAAAAAAATATTAATGCGCTTTTCTTGCTTGCGTCTATTGTCTGGTGGCAGGAAAACTTTAAGCATATTTCAGTGCACGATTACAGGGTGATCCAAGTCAGGCAGCCGCAAAAATCATATATACCAATCGATGTTTACATAATCTATATGCATATCACTTAAAATAAATAAATATATCTTTTTGTATTCACAATAAGTCAAAGTAGAGAGGATAGATTCTACACCAGTCAGTCAACCAATATACTACAATTATTTAATTTAATTATTTAAAATTAATGAATAAGTTCCATGATTTCTTACTATTATATAATAAATGAATTGCCAGCAGGTTTCCATGGTTAGGCAGTCGAATCAAGTATCTTTGATAAATTAGAAGCTTCAAGCTTGCAGCTTGTTTCTAAAACTATTCACTTATTGATTTATTAATTTGAATTCAGAATATTTAATAAGTAATAAAAATTATGATTTCTTATTAGCCTATTTTAACCAATACATAACTAGCCTCAATCATTGTAATTTAATGATTCGATTATCCTTGTAACTGACGTCATAACCCTGTATTATTATGAAGTTTTTTTGTCTCACAGATTTTTGCGATGATTCTTAGTCGCGGATATAAATAATGAGTACATTTTGTTTATTTAAGTTTGTTATTTCTGTTGTTGCTGCTGCTTTATTGCTTTCCACGCGGGTGGATAACTGCCAACTGCCAACTGACAAACTGGAGTTGGGAGCTACTTGTGATGTTGTTCCTTGGCACATCCGCCGATACGTTGGCAAATTAGTTTCAGCAGTTGGCCAAATCCATGAATCTACTGATTTAGTTGCTTTCTTTTTTTTTTCGCTTTGTGTGCAGTCTGGGTTTAGTGGGCAGCAGCATAATGAATTCATTCTTCTCTTGTCTAGATATCAGCGTGCGATGATTAAGTCAGCGACTTTCGGACTAACCCTCTGAGTATCCCAGCATACAATGCAAAGTTAAGTGATTACTTTTTGCTGGGCAGATCCAAAGTCCTGGCGAAAAGTTGTGCTCGTAAATTTATTAAGCAAAAACTTGGTAAACTTTCGACGGACAGCAGTGCATACGCAAGTTTTGTAATTGTATTCATTCAATGAAGTCGACTCGACTCCGTTGGCCACTATTTTATGCATTATTCATGAGTCCATTCAGCTGAGCTTGACTAAATTTGTAACGCTCTGAATAGTCGATTCTATGGGATGTAAACTTGTTATATTTAATACGAATTTTTCGATCATCCAAAATGTTTAGTTTTGTAAATTAGATCAGATAACTTTCAACAAAACTAATTTAGCGTATCCACATCTTGATAATAAAAGCAGAGCAGTTTCCTAGATTTGTTTTTAGCTTCATAATCTAGATATGAAATCATCGAATAGAAAAAAAATCAGTTGCTCTTGGGATTCCAGAGTTAAACTCTCATATTGGATATAATTGCAGTCATTTCATAAATATTTCTTCATTTTGATGAACGCCTTTAGAATTTGCAGACTTCCCCTTGTCTCTCTGCTCTCTGACCTGCTTGTGAGACCTTCTGGCCTTTAGGCCACGGTTATGGCCACGTAAGCTGATCTCGGACTTGGCACCGATGTGTTGAATAAGTTGTTTAGCATTTAACGAGCTATAAATGGTGCGATATTCGCAGTTGTTCGTTTGCAACCGCCACTGCATGCAACTGGCAAAATTACGTGGAACGTGGGGCAACTTTGAGTTTGCCTGGCAGATGGAAAAAGTATCCATGAGATACGCACACGTTCAAGTCCAAGAAAAAAGCGAAGTCGGAGTCAATGTCGAAGATGGGCAATGGCATAAAACACACCTTCGCCACAAAGCCGCATTGAATGGATTTATAACTGAGTGCGAACAGGGAGCAAAGCCTTAGGGGCGGTGGTGATGGTGGTGCTGGTGGTTGTAGTGGTGCTGCCACTGATAATGATAATGTGCTCGTCGTCAGTGTCAGCGTCATCGGCGATGCACTGAATGCATCGATAGGATAAGCGGGCTGTGTCGGTGGTTTTCCAGTGAGCTCAAAGTGCCGCCATTATTACAGTGGGAAACGACTCTGCCGCAGTTAGAGTCCACTCCAAGAGGAGCAAATGCAGCAACAGCAACAACATCAGCAACAGCAACAGCAACAGCAACAACAACAGCTGCACTGGCAATGGCAAAGACTTTTTGGCTGCGATTCAAGCATTTGGATGCATAAATCAAACATTTATATGCGGCACAGCATCGGCGTCGCCTCGACTCACATGTGGAGCGCACGAAGGGGCAGGCACTCGAATGTGATTACGCAGCGAGAGATTGCAGGCACGCTGCTTAGCTCGGCAAATGTAGATGCAGATGGAGATGGAGATGGAGACGAGACTTGCATAGTCGTCACACACACATAAGCAGACAGCGCACTTAGAGCCCCTCCCTTCATCCCATCATCTGTCCTGCCTTCGATCTCTGAGTCATGGGCTAGAGAGTCTGGGCACTGGAGCTTCAAAGGCGTCTCCGACGCGGCATGAACGCTGAAAATGAAGACGATTACTGCGACTGCAATGATGGATATTATTCCTAAGGCGAAAAGTCTTTGCCCAGCGGTGCTTTGCGACACCAAAGCGATTTGCGCAGTGATTGATTGCTTCATTGCGGCACAACACGTTGTCCAGGATTTGGCAAGGATTTCTCTCCAGTTGTGAGTTTCAAGAGCGCGACATAAATACTACTTATTCAGAGCTTCACAACATTGCGAGCGAATGGAAAAGTTGATATGAATAATTCAGAACTGTGTACATCAAATACTAAAACTTCATAATTAAGGAGTAGTTTTAATTATGCTGAGAGATGATCAGAGTAGTGCCTTAATCTGTCTAGTATGTTTCATAAGTGGTTTTTTAATTACTTTATAAAACAAGCTCGAGCCTAGTTTTTAAATGCATACTAAGTTTCCTTATATTAGCCAAATTGAAATAAGCTAAATCTGCTTATGGAATACGAGAATTTATATTTAAATTTTTAAGCCACTATTTCTTATAGTCTCTGAGATCGTCGTTTTCGAGTTCTGATCGATTCTGATCGAGAATATATTTACTTTATAGGGTCAGCATTCCATAATTCCCAATTTAATGACTCTATATCAAACACCTACACCTCCAAAGGATGGTAAGGTAATTAAAATTGATCAGATTTACAAAACCAAGGCTTTTAAATGGCTGTCAATAGTCTTATTTAACAAATCGTAAATTTGTCGAGTGAGACTTATAAAAAATGTATCGCACTCGTAGGGCAGCTTGTTTCTGGAGGTGTTTATAATCCGAATTCACCTCCTGCATTGGTCATGATTGGTGGAGCATGTTGAGTCATTGCATATGCCAATATTGATGATAGACGAGCAAATGGTCACCGCGGAGACCAATGTGCAAGAGGCAGCTGCGACTGCCGTCAATTATGACAACGCCACGGGCTTTTACACCATGATGGAAGCTGTTAATTCAAGAAAATGGTTCAGATGCCCCATTACATAATAGCCACGCTTTCAGAAAATATATACCGATATGGATATATACCAACGAGACTGAAAGCACTAATAGTCAACCGAAGGAAAATGTGTCCATGCTGACCTTGGGTTGGTTTGCCATTTACAGTATTTTCGCCGAATGGCAACGAGGCTTATGTTGCGCCCGAAATACATCCCTCGGTTGTAAATGCAATCGATCCAAATTCACCAGCAGCATTTACTCTAGTCATCGGAAAGGAGCCAAAGAGCCGCCCATACGAATAGAGCTGCCACCCAACTGGGAGACAACGCATCCAGCAAAACTGCTTTGAGTTATGCACCCAGGACTCATGGCACCGACGGTTAACTGGGAAGAAGTTCATCGCTAAAGTTAAACAAAAAAAAAAAAAATAATAACTTGCCGCAATGTGGCTGTAAATGTTTGCAACACTTCGTTCAGATTAATATCAAAGCAAATTTTAGTAACTGAATCCTTGATTAGGAAACTAAAAGCTTTGTTACACACACAAGCTTCAGTTGGTTTGTCCTTCCAAGCTTAATCTATATTTATATATTGTAATAAAAACTTATAATAATATTATAATAAACATTTACAGTTGCAAACGTGATTCTACGTTGTTATTCGTAGGACACAAGTATAAGTAATTTCCATATTAATTTTTAAATAAAAAATGAAATAAAATATTAATAATATAAATAAGCAGCTAAAGAAATTTGTAAATAATATATTTTTTTTGTTAGACCAATAAAAGCAGAGAGAACAATTTGGCAAACTTATTTACCATAAAATAAACTCTGAGCAGAAATTTACATCCTTAAAAAACAATATTCATAAACAAAGTTTCATTAACTGTGAATCCAGAAAGAGAGCGATCCAAATGCGGACGGAAAACGAGGCAAAGGCAACGTTTTTGTTATGTGACCTGAAATATTGTTTCCATTAAAATAGTTGGCCTTTTATTGGCGGCCACTGAGGCAGGAGCTGGAGCTGAAGAGCAACCCAATGGAGTGAAAATTCCACGTTGAAAGTTGAGGCACCCCAGAATACTACTCTGGCCATCTACATCTTGTTGCCAGCCATGGTGTCTATGCAGCAGTATTGAAATGAGGGCAAAACTTACAATTTGGATGCGTTCCAATGGATTCTCGAAAAGTTTCAGTTTTGCCGCGACGCTCAGCTTCATCTGAAGTACAAAAAATTCTGGCCATGACTGTGTGTATTCAAGCACTAAGCGGACAATACATTTGACATATTGTAAGCAACATCTAAGCAACATCTGAGTTGAATATAAACATTAACAGCTCTTGTGATGTCGATACGATCTTAACTTTGAGTTGCTCACCTGCAATGAGCAATACATGAAGGCGTCAAATCGACTAAAAGCCTGATACTTGTTTTTCAGTGTATTCTCTGCTTTGTGATCTAAGGACTTGTCTGGGAGTCTGTGTGTCTGTCTGACTGCATGCTACATCCCTTCTAGCCCAGCCCCCAGGCCACATTCAGAAGTGGTAGACGAGTGTGGAAATGGGGGGAATCAAGGCGCAAACTATATGCGCAAAAAATTATATGGCAAATACAGATTTTTTTTCACTTTTTTTCGTATGTATTTTTTACTTGTTTGTGCTAGTTTTTTTTTTGGCTAGCTGAAATTTATTTTTTACTTAAAACTTTCTGTAGTGAGCAATGAAAAATGGCAAAACAAACTTTCCAGCTTTCAGCAGCACAAATGCCAACAGAACTAAGCAGCAAACTGAATTTGTTTTTGTTGAAAAGTATCGAATTGATTTCAGTTGAGGAAGTTTCGAATTTTCAAATGCAAACGGCTAATTTATGCGAAAGTTCCGCCCTTCCTGCTTATTTTCCCCAGTTCGAGGTTTAATTTATTTACTTTCCTTTAATGGAGGCACAAAAAAGAATAACAAACAAGAGCACAAAACTAGATATATTTTATACTCGTTTTTCTAAAGGACCGCAAAAAAAAACACAAAATGACAAAAAAAAAGAATAAGTACTTTTGTCGGGGCCTTTGGTATGAAAAAATATTCAAAGCATAATTTTTAATCAAAATGGAAAAAATGAGTAGCAATATTGTTTGTATTGCATAAAATTTAAACAATGATATATCGAACAAAATTTAGATATTTATAATGAATATATTAACAATGTTAAAATTCCATAAAAAAATTAATAAATAAATTTAACACTTTTAATAATTTTCTGATCATTTTTTTGTTATATTTTGGCATATTTAGATTTATGTGTATAAATGCTGTTTGCCTATTTAAGTAAATAAAAAAAATTCAACTAAGTCCAGTGCTTGTCTTTTTGCATAATCCTTTAAAAATGTTGTATTAAGCTGATATAAGCATAATTTATATATTTGCAAAATTTATTGGTTTGGAAATCAAATTATTTGCCAAACTTGAGTCAACAGCAGAACGACGCCACAAATATTATTCATTTGGCCGAACAGAAGCCAGAAAAAAGCCAGACCGTAGAGATCAAGTGAGCTGAACTGCAAAAAACATACGACAATATTTTAATAGTTTAACGCAAAACAATAAATAAAATAAAATCAATTGCCGGGAGGGGTAGAAGAAATTGGGAGTTGGCCATAAACGCACTGCTAGCCCTCTGCTCGGGTTGCTGAAAACAAAAGCCAAATAACCAAAATCGCAAATAATTCGACATGTTATATGACAACAAAAACAATAGCTTGCATGCAACAGCAACAACAACAGCAACAGCAACAACAACAGCAACGGCAACAGCAATACCAATCGCAATAGCAACAACAATTACAACAACAATTGCTGTAGTACTGTAGTACTACTACCAATAAAATCGTTTGTTTCCGGATGCTGGCTATCAAAGCTACTGGAATTTATTTGCGTTCGAACAACAAACACAGAAACAGAAACAGCAACTGCAACTGCAAATCGCAAAACCAAAGTGCAAACATAGTTGTTGTTTGTACTACTGTTGTTGTTGTTGTTTTTGTTGTTTTTGTTGATGTTGTCTCTCGATGCTGCTTGACTATTTGCTAAAGTCATTGCGGTGTTTTGGCCCCCCTCCGTTCATGCCCCACACAAATTGCCCCTCGAGTCATCATGGGTCCCCATGGGCATGCGGCAGACTTTGCACAATGCCAACGACAGCAACACCAATAATAACAATAACAACAACAACAAGAATATCAACAACAACAGCAGCAACAGCAACAGCAACCACAGCTACAAGCAACAACAACGATTTTAGTAATAATATTCACATTTATGGATTTGTAAGTGGTTCCGCATGACTGACCCCACATCCTCTTTAGCTTTCTCTCTCTCTCTCTCTCTCTCTCAATCTCTCGCTCTCTCCTTTCTCCTTTGAGCCTCCTTAGAGCCAAATGCAGCAGCAGCTTTGCTTTGTTTGTTTGGGGCATTAAAGTTTCAATAAGGTTGGCTCTAATTTGGCTCTGCATTTTTGAGTTATCGTTGTTGTTGTTTTTCTAGGCATGCTTCCGCAAAGTCCATTGGGTCAGTTTGGGTTTACAATTCATAAGTTACCTATGGCTCAATGCACTACTCCCATTGCATACTTCTTACTGGTGATAATAATAATGGCGAATAATATACAATAAACGGTGATGCAAGTATTTAGTTTATATACATACATATATATATATGTATGTACATATCCTAGCCTTGCAGTTGACAAATATGTACATAAGTTACGTACCAAAACGCTGAAATGTTAGCTTGAAGTTAATTAAGTGATAAACAAGAGATTTATGTGTTTATTTAAAAAAACAAGGTTAACAAATTTTTAACTTTAAATTCAATTCGACATTACAACAAGTATACCTGAAATGAAAATGCTTGTTAAAACTCAACAACAAGTCAAATAGCTGAAAACTTTTCAGGACTTTTCTTTTAAGTTGCAAAAGCGGGAGTTGATAATAAATGTTTAAAAGTATCTATAACGCAATCATAGGCGGCAATAAATACATTCGAATATATTCCTCATAATTAAATAATTAAAAATGACCATTGTTTAATTGCATGAAGTCCGTGGCCAACAAACAGAGTTATCACCACAGACGGAAAGTCAGTCGGCCAGAATTTATGTGGCAAAATAATGAATTCTGTCAGCGGCATTCGCAGCAATGGAAATTGACGGGTTGTAAATAAATGCGAGAAGAGTGAAAAATGCAGCGGGGAACGGAATCGCTTTTCGATTATGTTAATTTAATTTCCATTGCTTAAGCGACATGAGTGGAACACATGCCGGCAATATGTCCAATGGAGCGTCGGGAATAAATCCAAATCATGCGATCCAATGATCACATTGTGCCGCAACTTGAGTTATGGCGTCGAGCAAACACACACATTCACACACACACACACATTCACACACACACACACACACGCACACACGCAGCTTGACAATGCGTATGTAGAAACAACCACATCGATGGCTGACAGCAAATAAACTACAGATGTGACTGCTGAACAAATGAAACCAAACAAACAAACATCCTTTTGATTAAAGCTTAAGAAATGCTGCACTTATAGAACTTCAAATTTCTGTATAAAATGTTCATTTATAAAGATTTGCAAAGCAAGTCTATATTATATATAAATTATAATATTAATATATGTATATAAAATATATGTATAAAACATTTAGCTTCTTTAGTTCTATTTCGTCTAGAAATCGTCTCTGTCTGCTGAAATATATATCGAGAATTTTTGGGATCTCGACTGGCTGCCAGACACAACATATTCTTTATTTTTGTCTCCGATTTGAATTACGTACAAAATGTGTGCGATTTCTTTGGTGCGTCTTACAATTTTGAATGCTATTTGTTTTATGCGCCGTGGATTTTTTCTTCCAAGTGAAATACGTTTTAATTTATGTGCCTTCTGCGTACATTATAAACTTATATATTTTACAAGTACTTGGCAGGCAACACGAGGATATGTTGCATGACATTATGTGAATTAAGAATGTTCAAAAAATAGAGAGAGAGACAGAAAATGTCAGAGACAGAGAGACTGCATTTATTTTCTATAACAGCTGGACTCTGACATACCCTGTGCAAAACCGATGAATTTCATTTAATATTTTTATGAAATATTAATATAATAAATATTTATTCTTATGTGCTTTGTTAATATAAACAATTTCTGATGATCTTAGCGACGATAAAAATTACAAGAATAAAAATAAAGTTAAGAACAATAATTCAAAGTATTATTATATCTTTAGTTCCATTCGATGTACTTCAGGTAAATTTTATTAATGTTAATGAACACATTTAAAGTAAAAAAAGGCAATAGATGATTTCTAAAGTTTAATTCAATCAATCGGATCCCACATTTATATCAAGCCTCGAATCGAATAATTCCAATGATTACACTTAATATATTGAAGATTATGAATATGACTGTGAAAGCACAGCTCCGCTGAAAATTCAAAAGTTAAGTCTTAGTCTTCTAATACGACTTGATAAGTTCAATAAAATGTAATAAAATATACATTCTATGAATCAATCTCAGCAGCGACAAGTGTTAATTAATGCCGTTCACGGCCGATGGAAATGTGAGGCTTTGACCAAAATAATGGCACTTGAGCTGGAGACCAATGCGGAACCGGAGCTAATGTTACCCTGCCGTAAATGTTGCCATCCACCATAAATTGCCAAAGAAATCGAAAGGAAACCGTGAACATCGTAAACAACATTTGCAGTTTTACTTGTTGTTGTTTTTGTTTCTTCCTTACTGTTGTTGTTGTTGTTGCTTTGCTGAGGCAATTTGTAATTTTCCGTATTTCATTCGCATACACTTCATTAACATCCCCATGCTGGCTTTCTACTAGCTGACTTTGGAAGAAGGAGTTTGGTTTCGGTGCGCTTCAATGGCTACTAACCAGGCGGGTGAGATGTGGGCGATGGGTTGTGGGTGGTGGGAGGAGAGCGGTGAACGGTGAGCGGTGGGTGGGATGCATCATTAGAGTCGTTGAGCATAGTCGTGCCTTGAAATTTACGTCCTTTTTGGCGAAGACCTTCTCTAATTTCTTCAAGGATCCTGCCAGCCGCATATATGCTCGCTTCCCAGTGCCAAGGGGAGAAAGACGACAACGACAACGACGACGAAGACGACGAAGGCTTTCGCATCAGCGACAACGACACAAAAAGTCCTTGGCCAATGACAGGCAAAGCCGCAGCAGCAGCAGCAGCAGGAGAAGGAGCAACCAGGAGCCAGGACCCGGGAGCTGGGCCGGGCTCAGGCGCAGGCTGAGACAGGAAAATGTTTTTTCACGATAAAAATGATGGATGACATCATAAATAACGTTGGAGTGCGCCCAAACAGAGGGTTTCCAGTGCTTGTTTATTTCGATATAAATGAAATTCTTCTTTTTCCGCATTTTCTGCTGCTTATTTTCGCCGGCTAGCGAACAAATAAAAACTTTCTGACCCCCCCCCAACTGACGCCCAACAATTTGGCAAGAAATACTCACACACACACACACACACACACACACGCACACACACACACACACACTCTCAAAGCTTATAGCCACAACTAGCCAATGCAAATGCCGAACATTCAATGCTCTAACGCAACGCTGCTTATCCGAACATTCTGCACCCAATCAATGGCCATTAATTCTGGAGGCGGGGGGCGTTTTGTAATCACAGTTCCAGTTCACATTGTACATGGTAGATGTTTCCCGTCATAAATATCGAAAATTATTATTAATGTGCCGAGATGTTTCTTAGGCTGCCAGTCACCAACCCGAGACGTCGTTGACTCAGTTTTTGTAAATTTCCGCACAATGGAATGCGAGTATCAATTGTGAATCAAACATTATTTTTTATACAAATTAAACTTTGATTTTTTTTTATTTATTTTGTATTTCCTTTAAGTGTTAAATGTGAATTTTTTTCTTTATTATTGAAATTTTGTTCTACAATTTATTTTATTATTTTCAAATGACTGTTCAAATCTTTCCAAACTGACTAAATTGAAATACTTGTTCATTTTTATTAACTGGTGATTCTTATATTTTTTTGTTGTGTTCTTAGACTCTGGATTATCTTTCATTAAATTACCTCAGATTAAGCTTAAGAAAATTTAGCAAAATAAAATATATTTAATTATTTTTTAGCATCTAATTGAATTTTCCCCATTGTGCGGCACATTTTGAAGGACAAACTTGAACCGCACACACTCCCATAGATTGTATGAAAGTGAAAGCTGTGTCAAGATGTTGTATGTGTGTGTTTGTTGTGTGGGTGTGTGTGTGTGTGTGTGTGCTGGTGCGCTTTAATGATATCCTTATAGCCTGCCAAATTTATGGCAAAGCCGCATAAATTTAGACGCTTTTTTTCACGCTTTCACTACAAGGCGAACCTTATCGTATTTTTATTTTAATGGATTTTTTATCTGCCGCTGCTGCTGATGACGTTGCCAGCGAGCACATCAAGCAAAGGACACTCGGTCCAAAGAGGGGTGGGGCGAGGAGAAACCGCACTGGCCAAATAGCTGGGCACATTTCTCATTTTGTTTAACTGTAACTTGATGCAGGGAAATGGGATTTAATAAGCCAACATTTATTTTAGACATTATTGATGGCGGCTTATTTATCACGCCGCTGCCCCCCTCCCTCCGCACTCCTTCCTGCCCTTTGTTCATCTAGTGGCTCCATTAATGCGACACACTGTGTTTGCATACTCCCCCCCATCTACTTTGCAGCCCTGCAGCACTCCTTATGCGGCAAAACTCAAAAGGATTAAGTCGCACACTCGCACACACACACACACGCACACACTGGCACATACAGCGAGACAAAGGCGCACCCAAAAAGATTCACATCCACCGCACAATGCAAAAGCTTCTCGACATGCTTCGTCCCTCTGCCCATGTTGCTCCGTCTCCTCTAACTCTTGCCTCTGCCTGCCCCTTCTCTTGCTGCTCTCGCCTTTCCTCATGTTGTCCGACTATAATTCAAAATGCAAGTCACAACCGTGCGTGTGTGTGTGTGTGTTGGCAAATCCTTGCAGCCATGTTGGCGTCAGAGAGCTCCTCTCGTGCTGCCAGCTCCTCGGCTGCTGCACACTCCATTCGTGGAGGCTGGCTGCGGGTCCTCGCCTGCCTTAGCTTTAGGATTTGCTGCCGCCGCGGCTGTTGCAATTGCCGCATGTAAATTCTTAAAGTAGTACTTAGCGCTATTATTTATTATATTCCAACAGTTTCAACACCTCTCAACAAGTAACCAGCCACAGTCGATGCGGGGGTGCCGGGGATGGCGGTGTTAGTTTTTGCTCCTCCTGCTCCTGCTGCACTCTGCTATTGTTGCGCTCTGTTCGCATTGTTGTTAGATTCTCCAGCAGCAGTATTTGTTGCTATTGTTGTTGTAGTTGCAGTTGTTGCTGCTGCTGCTGCTGCTGTTGCTGCTGTTGCTGTTGCAGTCCTCGACGATGTTGTGCAGAAATTTATGAATATTGCATGGTAATAAAGCGAAGGATTTCATTACGACTGCGTATGCAACTGGCTGCAGTTTGTATGTGTGTGTGTGTGTGTGTGTGTGAGTGTGTGTGTGCATGGGTGTGTATGGGTGTGTGCTTACGTGTTGTTCGTTTTTGCTATTGGCTAAATGATTTGGGTGCCTTTAATCTTAGTCGTCTTGTGCAACCTCTAAAGAGGTCAAATTGTTGCACAAATATAGTTGCATATATTATTTATTCATGATTGTGTTCCTAATCTCTCGCACTGAGCTATTATTATTCAATAAAATTATCCATGATTCTTGATACAAATAATATTCTCTAAATATAATTATTTATGGTTTGGTGACCTCTTTGTTTAAATTAAACATGTTTGTTGTTTGACTCTCAGATTGAGAGTACTTCGAAAGTAGTTTCTTATTGAACACAAATTCTAATTTCTGTATATTTTTTCTATGGCCAGCTGAGTATTTGCCATATTTTACAATAATCAATTCATACTTTTAGTATATCATTAGATATAATATTTACACTAATAAAGAAGAGCATTTAAATTAAATTTAAGCTTTATTGATTTAGTACCCCTTATCATGTGATTCCCTCTTTTCTTTACAAATTGAGAGAAAATGGTAAATAAAAAGTGATTGATTTTAATTCAATAAAGCATAAACTTTAATTGTTTATTCATAACACCCTTTTATAAACATGTAAATTATATTCATGCGTTTTGTTTTAACTTTGTCAGCATCTGTAGACAACTCAAGACTTTCACTCGCTAGATTTTAAAGAACAAATTTGATTGATGGAAAATAGGAAAGAATTTCAGGTTTCACAGGCTGCATAATAACAGTTTGGCTTAGGTCTTTTAATAGAACCAACGTGAATGCCATAAAGCATCTATTTTAAAACAACCGAGAACATGAAATTCCGCTGGCATCGTCCAATGAAAGCAGATCCCAAAGACAAGGGGCCGCTCAGTAGCCAAATCGACGATACGTCGACTGTGAAAACCACCAAATGATTTATGCGACGCATAATTCAGGAATGGATCGTGGTCAGAGGGAGAGATAGAGAAAGAGAGAATCTGAGAGAATACGAGAAGGGGCAGAACGGGCGCGACACTTACAACCGCCATAATCATTTCAACAAGAATAATTTAAATAATTATTAAAACGATTCCACACAGCGTTGACGGCAGCAGCCGCGACAATTACATCTGAGGAGTGGGTGAGGGGGACTACGACAGGGTTTGGGACTGGGACTATGATATGGAATTGGGACTCGAACTCGACATTTGTCTGGCAACAGGCCGCCAATTGTTTGCTGCTGCTCGCTCGCTCCCTCTCCCCATCTCTCTGTCTCTCTGTAGTGCCACATCCTGTCAGCTGCGTCTGGCTGAGTTTTGATTGCATGGCAAGGACTGCAGTCAGAGGTTTTTGTATTTGTGTGGTCGTGTGGTTAAAAATTAATACGCGGAAGGATATGGCAGGCAATTCGTTTTGTGCGCATTTGCCAGCAAACGCCTCAAAATAAAAAAAATCAAAACTCTAGACGAGATTCGGAGCGCATTTCATTGCCGATGCGAAACGTTCATGAAAAATTTACATTTGAATAGAGAACCGAATGCTTGGACTGGGTTAAGTTACTGGGCATGTCTGTGGGGTTGGGTGGTTTTGGGTGGTTTGCCGCTGGTGCAGCGATCCTGCGGTTCGCGGCCGGCAGGAAACTGCGCCAACAATGCCCGCTGGAAGTGCGGCTCCGTGAGCATTTATGTGGCGTATTGTTTTAATTTGCAACATTACTGGCAGTACATAAAATGTATTTGTGAATCCATTCACATTATGCGAGTGCCACAACTTGTGTTCGGCGTTTAACTTTAAGATTCCAAAAACCCCAAAAATCGAAATGCATTTCGCAGTTTTCGTGTCACATTGCGATTTGCCGTCACAGCTTGTGGCTGGCTTGTGTTTTGGGCCATGTCACTTCTATTCCTCCTCACCCCCTCCGGCAAACACTGGCAACTGGCGAACTGGCAACCGCTAATGGCGCTCAAACGCATTTTGGGCTACTTGCATGCGAGCATTTTGTCTTCCAAATTAATTTGGTGCACAGCGCGTTGCACGCGTTCCTCTTGTGTTTTTCCTGCCACAGACAACGAACCGGGGCCAGGACCAACGGCAGGAGTAACAGCGGCAGCAGGACATGATTATGTTGGACATTGGAGCCAGCAGGCGAGCCTCGGGCTGTATGTTCAGTTGAGTTAAGTTGATTTGAGTTCGGTTCTGGTTTGTTGTTCAGTCCGCAATGCGCTGCCTCGTTTCAATTAAACAGAGAGTGAGTGAGTGAGAGAGGGACAGAGTAAGAGTGAGAGAGCATGATGTCGCCGCTGCACTTAATGCATAAATTCTCTGCTGGACATCGGTCATGATAAATTTGATTATATAAAGCGATGTATGCGATTTCCATGTTCCTGCCGCTAATCGTTGTAAAAATGTTTGTACTTTGCAAAAGCAATCAGTTAATTACGAGCGGGCTCATTACTAACATGTTCATAAGTTGAGTGTTCGAGTTTTCATATCATTAAGAAAAAAAACATTCATTCATATAAATTTTTTTGTTATGCTGAGCTACAATCAACACACAAAATCAATATCCGGCAACAATGAAATCCACAACTTTGTACAAATTTGAAATAAAAATATTTGTATTTCCTGTTAAAATTTGTTTGTAAGCATGGCAATAAATTAGCTCAAGATTATAAAGCTTTAAAAAATACAGATAACAATATCAAAACTGTAAATCGTTAAAAAACTAAGCAAAGCAAAATCAAAGCAAAATGCTTGATTCTTTTGTGGTTGCTTCTGCGAATGTAGAAAATAGTGAATTAACGAATTTGTTCAACTAAAATAAAGAAAATCTTGCTTTGCACAGACTGAACTTTAAGACTTCTTCTACATCATTTGGTAATTCGCCGAAAACTATTTTGAATGAAAAATTGACATTTAAATATCTTATTTCTATGCAAAATAAATTTAATTCAGACGCTTGAGAAATGATTCGAATAATGAGTTGGGGTAAAGTGTGAGCACAATTGGCAGCTGCTGCTGTCAGAATAAAAGCCAAATGCTGTCGGCTTTAAATTGTTTAAACATTACGATGCATTGGGGAATTCAATGCAAGTGGCTGGAAAAAAACTTTTTCACTTCAAAAACAAAAATAGAAAAGGAAAGCCAAAGAAAGGCAGAACGTTGCCAGCGACGGCAGTGGCAACATCCAATTATTTTTCGATTAGTTTCGCTATCATTCTTCAACAACAACAACAACAACAAAAAAGCAGCCATAACAAAAATAAAAGCAACGAACAAAGCAACAGCAACAACAACAACAATATGTATTTGGCGCATCTGAAACCGAAACTGAAAACGAACCCAAAACACAAAACTCACCCCTCCAACAGAAAGAGTAGGTAAGGGTAGCAAACATTTCGGTGTATGTGTGTGTGTGTGTGTGTGTGTGTGTGGAGTAGTGGGAGTATCAAGAGCGGCAAAGTCGAAATATAAATAAATAAAACATACAAAATGGAAATAAATCTAACTGAAAAGCCATAAAGCATTTTCAGCATTCGCAATTTAATATGTTCGAGGGTATTTTTCTCGCACGTAGCGAAGACGAACAACACCCACCACCACCACCACCACCACCAGGCAGTAGCAGTAGCAGTGGCAACGGCAGCACCACCACCAACAACAACAGCAGCGCAAGATGGTGCCTGCTCGAACAGGACGAGGGACGCAGGGCGCAGGAAGCAGGACGAGCCGACAGCTGGACGAGTAGACAATGGCCAAGAGCGAAAGCAAGACGGAAAAAAGAAAAAGAAAAGAAAAACAAAAACAAAAACGCAGCGCATTTGGATTCGGATTCTTAGCCTCGCTCCACACTCTGAGTGTAGATGAAGATGGAGAGATGCCTGTGCTAGGGCCTGTGAATTGAGCGAGTGAGTGGAGGAGTGGGTGAAGGAGCCTGGAAGTGGTAGAGCGGGGAGGAGGTCGCGAGCGCGCTAAGTGTGATATATTTCCTAAGATTATATAAAATGCTTTATTTGTTCTTCTTGTTGCTACTTTTCACGCTGCTGCTGCTGCTATTTTTTATGTTTCTCGTCTTTGCCAAGCAAATTGCGTGCGCATCAGTCGAGCGAGGGGTGGAAAGGGGAGGTTAGTGGAGGGGAGGTAGCGAACCCATGCGAAAGTGCGAAAAAAGGATATTAGGTGTATATAATATATACATGCATATATAGTAAGGGAAATTCTAACGCACCCCCTCCCAGCACTTGTGCAAAGGTTTTCAGCTACGTCGCAACGAGCGAATGAATTATTTCTTATCCTCATCTAAATTCCAAGTCGGTGGTTCTGCGTCCTCCTCATCCTTTTAGTGAGTGTTGTCTAGTGGAAGCTGCTTCAACTCAAAGTTTGCGGCATTTGACAAAACAACAAAAGCAACTGTGACAAACGCATTGCTTAACGGTTGGCAAACTGCTGAACATTTGATGGAAAATGTATATGAAAATGTAGTTCAAGAATTAAATCTATGACTGTTAATTTGTTATACAATTCAATTACTGCAAATATATTTTATTTATATTTTCAGTAAAGCTTTCATTATTTTAAATGAAAGATGATTTAATATTTTATAGATTGCCAAATTATATTCTATTTATTTGATGCACATATTTATTATTTGTTTATTTGGGTTAAATTTTTCAATTTTAAGTATGACAAATAAAATAAATAAGATTTAATTATTATATATTTATTATTTAATTATCGAGAAAGGATTGCATTATTTATTTAGCAATGAAACAAATTAGATTTATTTATTGCATATATTTATTATTTGTTTATCGAATAAGAATTGCATTATTTTTTCAGTAAAGATGCTTAAGAAAATCTCCCACTGTACTTTAACTGACAAATGCCCCAGGCCTCAGCCTGGGCATAGAACTTCATATGGCCAAAACTTGGGCTGAAGATGACACCAGATGTGACCAAGTTGAATTTTTAAGTAGCCAGCACATTTACTACACCCGCTTATACAGACAGAAGCGTTTAGAAATTAGTGACCATTCTGTATTTTCTTCTTTTTTGTTGTTGTGCTTTCAAGTATTTGCTTTGACGCTGGTTCAGATGAGGAAACGATGCTGATGATGCTGCCAATGGCTGAGAATAACAACCATTTTTCCTGCTTTATGCCAAGTTAAGTGGGTGAAGCGCCTCCGCCTGCGCACGCTCACACACAATGGGGTAGTGGGGGAGGGTGGGGGAGGGTTTGGCAGCGGGTGGAGTACGGCCTGAAGATGAATGTGCCGCAGCTCTATAAATATGTATGGGATGCTATATATTAAAACCGACTCGACTCGAGTCAACTCAACTCGCACCGAGCAAAAACTAATTTCGAAAAATGCCAAAAGAAAACGCAGCAGCAAAATGAAAATAAAAGAAAACAGAAACACACACACACACATACACACACACACAAAGCAACGAGGCGAGCCGAGCTGAGTTGAGCTGAGTTGTTGGCGGCTGAGGGGTGTGGTTTGGGCTGGTACGGGTTCCGGTTCGGGTTCGTGTGGAACAAGAAAAGGACATTTGTGCTGCTTTTGCTGCTTTGGCCAGAGTCTGGGGCTGAGTTTTGGTTCGGTTTTGGTATTGGCATTGGGGGATGGCTGGCAGGACCACAGCCAGGACCTGGAGCCGACACAGACTGACAGCCAGGCTATGGCAGCTGCTGCTGCTGCTGCTGCTGCTGCTCCTTCTTCTGGTGGGTACACGAGGGTAATATAACACAACAAAATGCAATAAAGCATTTTGTGGCAACTTGAAGATGTGAGCAGCAGATGCTGATTAAAGGTGTGCGGTTGGGTGTGGGCAAAAGAACGTTGTCTGCACACACACACACACACAACTCAAGCACACACCCCTCTACACCTACTCGCATATAGATGAGCATTGCAAAAAAAAAAAGAAGAAAAAAAAAGAAATGGGCAAACTCATTTGCCGCATGGAGTTTGAGTGGCAACTGCGGATGGGCGTTTTTGCTCATTTAAATTGCGTGTACATTTGCCGGGCACTTCACACTTGAATACGAAAGCAGATAAAGTAATGTAGGAAACGACTGGAAGTAATTGGCTGCTGCCAGTAATGAACGCACTCCCAAAACTCTGCCCAACTCTGCCAGCAATACAATTTCATAATTGCCCATCAAAGAAATGAGCTGAAGTTGGCTCATTCAATTGTTCTTTGAATTGTGATATGTTTTAAATAGATTTAAAAAATTGTAACAAATTATTATTGTCTTAAGCGATTTCAGTTTGAATGTTAGAAAATATTTTTTTTTTTAACTTATTTAAAATGGTAAAAGTATGCAAAAAGTATGTATGTTGTATGTTAATAAATGTTAAATAACAGTAAATGACAAAACGAAGCATCCCCGATGCCATAAAATATAACTAAATACATTCGGCAGGGTCGATTTAGCCTGGTCCGAATGTTGGTCTGTATTAAGAAGCCGATCTCAAATCTAGTTTCTTCCAATTCATTGCTAACCTATTACTAATTGCAATATAAGACAGAATCGGCAGTCTACATAACATAATAATCAATAATGAAATAGATTCTGCTTTTCCGACTAGGAGTTTGTCATTTACACAACACAATAACGCTTTGCAGAATCCTATTCATGTCATTTCGAAATCTTTAAATGCTAGTTTCTCGATAGAACTCTTTCTTCCTTTAACTACATTTTCAATACTAACATAACTCGGGAAACCTTTAAGCGGGTTTAAGCGTAGTAAACTTATTTAAACCGCTGTCTGAGATACTTTCCTATTTTTTAATTATTTGCTGTCTCACTCTTTGTGTCTCTCTCTCTCTCTCTTTTCAACGTTTTTTGTACGTGGGATATGACGATCTTTGAAGGACATCTCCAACAACTTACCAACCATAATTGGTGACTGTATCCATAAAATGTTGGGATATATGTGGCTTTATCGATTTTATCGATTTTCTAGCTCCCTAGTGGACGTAGGACTAACTTTAACTTATAAGGGTACTTTCCAGTATAAGTTACAAGTTTCAAGTCTCTATCTCTGATGGTGTCAGACAGACAGACGGACGGACAGACGGTATGACATTGCACAAACTGAATATACTATATACCTTCGGTATCATCTATAAAAATTAAATAAGAAAGCTACTATCAGTAAAGCCGAGTTCTCTCAGTTGAAATGATTTAAATATTAATATTTATACTGTGATATTCAGTGTGTTCTTGTTGAAGGTCAGTTACATCAATTCATTAAATAATTATTATTATTTAAATAATTTAAGACGCTGAAGTTTTGTAAAGAAAATAGGATTTGATAAAGTGGTTTAATGATAGTCTTTCTTTATTTTAATATATA
This sequence comes from Drosophila kambysellisi, assembly GCA_035042185.1. Taxonomy (NCBI): domain Eukaryota; kingdom Metazoa; phylum Arthropoda; class Insecta; order Diptera; family Drosophilidae; genus Drosophila; species Drosophila kambysellisi. The sequence continues at coordinate 1,951,070 of JAWNLS010000756.1, forward strand.
CTTTTTAAGCAAATTAAAAGAGAGCATCTTGTCAGCATCAAACATACATTTATATTGACAGCTTACATTTATTAACATTAAAGATGGAATTTTCGTGAGACAATACGATTTATTTTGAATTGAGGTAAACTGATATAGCTGCGAGCAGGGGGAGGATTGGATGAAATGTGCTCCTGGGGGCAGTCTGCCTGGGTATTTTTTTTACTGTGTACTGTAAGATTCCGTTATCCATGGCTGGCTCATCCAGATTGAAGGGTTCATTGAGACAGCTGTTCAGCAGCTCGTTAAAGTAGCGTACAGAGTAATTAAAGCAGTGCATATCCGAATGACGGAAACGCACCCTGGCAAAGTTTTTGCCATTATTATTATTTTTTCCAAGTACCTGAAATTGAGCTGGATCAACAGTAATCACATTAGAATTTACAATTTTCGATGCGTAGAATGAGACTAGAATCACTTGCTCGTTCGACCCACTGGAACGCCAAACCGAATAGGGAACACCCCTTTTCACACGGTTATCACCCCAACGTAGTACCAGGTCCAGGTTGATCACACTGTTGCAGATCAGATTCAGCTCAATGTTCTTGGCAAAATCGCAACTTCCGCTGTTTTTTGCATAATTTGTTGCAAAATCCGGGGCAGACATAATGCCTCCAAGCCATAGGCTTAAGTTCAACAAAATCAACAGGAGCTGCTTCATAACACGATTTGCTACTTGAAATATAATTTATTGACAAAAAAATCGAGGAATTCAATACAACAAATGTAAACAACTAGAGTTGTATATAATTTGCTCCAATAACTCGTGGAATCTTCATGTTCATAGAGCTAAAACTTAATTGTCTGTTTATTTAAGTTTAAAGCATATTTGGTTGCCCTAACTTAAGAAAGTAATTTTGTACACATTTCCATTTGTTTTCCGCAAATATATTTATGCAGATGGGTATCATGTGCCAGAAGTTGAAGGGAATTATAAATACAAAATATTTAAAAATGTTTTCACTCTTGATCTCATCTGTAAACTCTTAAGTTGATAGAAATTAAATCTACTTCAAATACAAAACTGATGGAAAAATAAGTCAAGTTTTAAATAACACATTCCCAATTATACTTAATAAAAAACAGGCTGCGAAATTTTTAAAACGATGGTATTCAATTTTAGTTCGAGATTAATCGATAATGTACACAAAAAAGCATTCAAAGCATTCATTTAATTGTTACTTTTGCACCAGGTTTATAAAATAAAATAGTTACTTGAATACAAATTTAAAATAGACTGAAATTTAAATGTACATTGGATTGGTAACAGCGACTAAGAATACGGTCAATAGAGTCAGGATCAGACTACTAGAGAGCATATTGGCGGCTTCATTGGTGCCCTCGGGGGATGCGTAATGGAGAATTGTGTGGCGCGGTTCGCGCAGCACATGATCCTGACCGAGGCAAGTGTGCAGAAGTGCGCTGACAAAGGCTAATTCCGTGTTGAAGCAGAAGACCTGAGAGTTCGGAATTGCTATGCTGTGATAATTTCCATTGCTGTGTTTGACATCGACTTGAGCTCCTGCAGGATCAATCATGATGGTGTCATATTGAAATAAAATTGTGTCGTAGAACGCCGCCATAGCCACCAAATCGTGACTGGTCTGCCATATCGAATATGGAGTACCCATTGGAGGGGATACCTTCACCCAATCACGCTCAAACTTTTCTGTAATCTCGCCGTGGCACATGAAATTTAGGTCCTCGCGATCAGCAAAGCCACAATCGTTTTCAACATATGGTTTAAAAGAACCGGAGGAAACTGTTCTCAGTAATAGGACTGATGTCACCACAAGCACCCAGAGTCGATCCATAGCACAATTATACAAATAAAAATACCTAAAAACGTGCTGATTAAAATTTCGAGGCTTCAGTTTGAATACACAATATATTCACTTATGATACGAATATTTTATTTGACTTTAACTTAAGGGGTATTATAAAATGACGAGTTTGAAGCTCGAAAAAATTAAAATTTAATTGAGATTGTTTTTGTACTCTGGAAGAAACAAAAATGGATCAAGTATATAATTCATAATGAAAATGGATTTGAAATGATGTCAGTATGTTGACTCTGATCTGCAAGGTAAGGTAAGTCAAGGTATAATCTTCTTCCTGTTTTTTTTTACCCTGAACTCATTAAAAATGGCAAAAAGAATATAATTAAATTGTGCATAAGGATGTAAGAGGCAAGGAAGCATCTACGGCTCTGCTATGATCTTTCCGAGATCAGAGACTGTAGGAGCTAAAGCCATAAAAATCAAGTCCATCCAGTTTAGTTGATAGCAGCTATCCCATTTCATGAATATCGGTACAATCATGCACAAATGAAAATAATAAGACTTTCAATTTAGTTATAATATAGTTTTCTTCCGGTTGTAATCAATTGACTATGGGATACTTTCCAGCTTAATTAATATATAGATATATTGCCTGTGTGAGCCTATAGCTCTTTCCTCAATCCTAATTCCTGAATGAATGCAAGAATCTTAGGCGGATTGGGGGTTTCTATGAACTCCGAGCTTAAGTATATTTAAAACAAAATGAAAAAATTGTTAGTGTTAGAATGTTTCATTAGTACGTAGTAAGTTGAGTTGAGTCAAATTGAATTAAAGGTTAAAAATGGGAAAGACTGAGAGCTTCGATGACTTGGCCCACTCTGTATGTAAGCCCCATAGCCCGAAGGTGCAATAAAATGAATCAAATGGGTTGCTTTTGTCGCTGTTCGCTTCGAGTCTCTTAAATGCAGCGAAAGCGACGCAGATCGTGATGGGAATTGGTAAGAGAAAAAGCATTTTGCATTTGCTTCAACAGCTTGTTGTGCTTATGTTGCCCATGTTGTTGTTCGTTGCTGTTGCACTAATAACTGCAGTTCTTGGCAGGCCGAAGGCCCTTCTGCGCACATCGCCCATTCAAGCCCATTGACCATTTTTGGCCCGAGCCGAGCAATTTCGACAGTTTTGGCTGTGATTGCGTTGTCACATCGAACAAAATGGAGTCCCGTTTCACTCTGCCACCACGCCCTCGGCCTCCTCCGCTCAACATACGCATGGTAATGTGGTTGTTGACACTAATTATAACTGGAATTGCATGCGGCTGTGTAAGACTCGCCTGACGGCCCATGTCTGTGTTGCGTGCCCCGCTTGCCCCACTTTCCTGCCCCGCCTGCCTTCCTTCCTTGGGCGTGCGTTTCCACCTGCAGCAACTCGGTCAGTTTTTCATTATTTTCATGGTGCATTTAGCTCACGTTTTAATTAAGTCGTCGTCGTCGGAGTCGGAGTCGCTGGCGTTGCCATCAACATCGTTGCAATTCGTCGTTGTTTGGGGCAAAGGGACACGGGGTGGGTGGTTGGGGGTGTCGGGTAGTCCGTTTGTAGCTGTTGCCGTCCGGCACTGCTGCACTTGCATGTAAATCTGCTCATCATTGTTGATGGCATATTACAATTCAACGCTCCTGGCACCGAACTGCCCCCTCCCTCCCCACCACCTCCCCTGCTCCAACAGAGCAAGTGCAGCAAATTGAATGCGATTTGCAGTCGTCGCGTCTCCGAGTTGCAGTTGCACTTTTAGCTGCAGCCTTTGGCAATGTTTTTTTGTTTTGTTTTTCGTTTTATGGATTTTCACTGGATTTGCTGCTTGTCCGTTGACACGTAACGTTCAGTTTTTGGAAAACGTTAACACGCCTTTGTTGTTGTTGTTGTTGCTGTTGTTGTTTCCTAGCCAAATTGCAAAAATGCGTTGGAATTTTTATAGTTTGTTTTTTGCGTCGCATTATATAGTGCATATATATAAGGCTTGCCGATCCACCTATTTGCCTTGTACTCGAGCTAGACCTACCGCACAGCGAGTTCTGCGAGCTTTGATCTTCTGCCTGAAATATAAATAAAGATTTCATCATCGTCGTCATATGTCCAACTAGACAGCGAGCGTTCCGCGTTCTGCTGCCAACTACTGTGCATATGGTATATATATATGTATATATAATTGGTATATAGTGTGTCTAGAAAGGCATTTTAAATTCGCTTTGTAATTTGGAATACCTGACACGTTCCCTGTTTCAAATGCAAATGTGCACTTGATTATGACAGCCTCTATGATTTTTCAAAATGCAACCGTTTACCTTAGATTATTTTTTGCTGTTGTTTTGTTTCTTTTTGTCATAGCTTACTTTGGAGTCATAGCAAATGATCATCATGACAAGTTTATGTCAACTTGTGTTTGGAATATCAAAGGTGTTCCCATAAGGAAATGAAATAAGGAACTAATATGAAGCATGGAAAAATATGCAGAAGCTACAAAAATTAAGTAAATACTCATGTGATGATCAGTTAGTAATTTTTAAATAAATTAATAATAAAATCTTTTGTTTGCAATGAAATAGAGAAAATCAAATCAATTTCAATATTTTTAAAAATGCATTCTTAATTTCCTTTTTCTAATGAAAAACATAATTCATTTTTAAAATCTATATAAAACAAAATATTGTAAGCAATACTTGAAATTTTTAAATTTAAGTAATATATTACCTGCATTCTTGTTTATTTGATTTATGTTAATTATTTTATCGAAAACCTTAAGTTAAGTTAATAGCAAATAGCAATAATAGCAGCGAAGCCGACACAACTTTAATATATTTTATTAAATTTTTTTTAACTGCTTAGAATTCGTGTCGAGCCGTAATCTATGACAAATGGATTCCCTCAATCGACTGTGCATCAAATATTTGGTTCACGGCTTGTTTTTGGGGATTTGTGCGTCGTTTTGCCGGCATGTTATTGCCTGCAATTGCCAATCAATGACCAACTGCAATACATGTCTAACAATGACAGCCCCCGCACACAGCTCCCCGCCCAGTTGCTATCAAAGAATCTGCAATTGAGCGAACGCATCAGCTGCAATTGCAAAATTCACTTGAAATACCAAAAAGCCGGACTAATTGAGGGTGCCACGTACCGCATGCCAAGTAGGGGGAATGAAAATGCAAATGAAAGCAAGCCATTCGAATTGGCCTTTATTTGTTGGCCCACAGACAGAGTGGGTTTCACAGGATAGAGGGTTTCGAGCAGATCTCACCCGGGCACAAATCAAAGTGGCCATCAGACAAACTGCAGATTGACATCTGTCTGATTTGCATCTAACGTGGAATACCACGTTCGGGTAGCTACTCGACTTGGCCCAATCAATGAGGGAACCAGCGACTCCCCGATGAGTCTTCACCAGGCGACCATAAGCGATTAGGTTTGTTGGTCTCCAGGGAAAATGAATGGAAAAGCACGCAAGCTTCGCTTCAACTAGCTGCTAAGTTTTGTGGGGGGTGTTTTGTTTGTTGTTTCTTGTTTGTTGTTAGCTGTTTGTTGTTTGCTGTTTGCGCGAATGTGTTGATATTTTTGAAACGGCGAAACATTTCCGAAATTGAGTGAAACCGATTTCCCACAGGATTCATATGCCAGTCGGTTGTCTATGTGTATGTGTGTGTGTGTGTGTGTTTTGTATCTTTTGGCAAAAGTTTTGCTGTCAGTCAGAGCGTAAGAAGTGGACTCATCGAATAGAAAGAACTTCAAACCAGGACCAGCCCACAAACGTCGAAATGAAGAAAATGTGGTTTCGGTTACGGTTTTTCACTGTTTTTCCACAGACCACCCACTCAAACCAAGCCCCGAGAGCTTGTTGTGTATTTCTGGTTTATTTTTTGTTTTTCTTTTTATGGAAATTCACGAAAACTTTTCGTAGGCATTTTGTTTATTTGAGTTGCTGCTGTTGCTGCTGCTGCTGCTGCTGTGTGCGGGCAGAAGGATACAGGAACAAGGATACAAGTTGGTCTTAACTTCCATTTGGGCTGCCTCTTTCATTGCGGTTCCTGCTGTCTGCCATTCGTTTGCTGATGTTGCTCTTCTTGTTGTTGCTGTTGTTGTTTATTTTATCATTATCATTGGCAATTTCTTTTAAGTGGTGCCAATCTTTTTTCACTTGTTATGCCCAAGTTCGAGGGGATTACCCAGCACTCAGTGTGCGTGCAAATTTATTATAGTCATTTCATTCAATCGACAAATCGGAAGTGATTTTGAATTCATTATAGTGGGTGTACTCACTCGTGCCTCATGGCTTCACAGTATTTATAGTTGTGCTTTTTATTGGTCTGCTCTTCCCTCCAAGGACTGCTTTTGAACCTAACGTACACTGGATAATATTTAAGGGATATTTTCTAATATTGCAAATTTATATATATGATGATAATTATTGTGAATATAGAAAATGAAATAGGAATGAAAAATAAATTAAATTAAATATTGACATATATTTTTTTCTTGTTCTAAAAGGTGGAAGATTCGTTGCCTAGAAAACGCTATTTTGTTTTAATAAACAAAGCTTAAATGCTATTTAGCAATGACATTAAACATAATCTTGACAATTGCGTTTATATTTTATTTATTTATTTTCTTAAGTACACCTGCTGTCCGAGTTTAATGTCCACTGTTTGAATCATATAAATTCGTTTTAATGGAGATTAATTTCCGCTTTTATTTGTAGCATATAATTTCATGATTAGCTCGAAAGTGATGACCGTAATATTTGCCTAGGCTTTTCAGCTCATATTTGAAGTGTAGCTGGCCAGCTGCGCAGACTTTAAATCAAAGGCAATTGACCTCATAAATTACACACACACTCGCGCACCCTGTTCCGTGCAATTGGGTTAAGATGCAATATAGCCCAGTCGCTGGCCATGGCTCTGAGTCGGACTCCGGGAATGGGCTTGGATACGGCTTTGGCAATGGCAGTGGCGGGCACTTCATGGCACTTTGGTGGTGGCATTTCCAGACACTTGCACTTTCTCCGTTCGCTTAATGGACAATTAACCTTGATTCCTCACGACTGCGGTCCGTTCCTGACCTTGCACCACAAATTCGAGGCCGCACGCCTGCTGCCTGACGGCGCGATTGCAACACAATTATTGCATTTTATAGCTGCCGACTGCAATTTGGTTCTTATGCATTATTACACTCGCACACACCCGTACACACACACACACACACACACACACACACACACACACACACACAGACACACAGACGGCAGCAACGCTAGGTAATTAGTGTGCCACCACCACCTGATTATGCGATTGTTGAAATTCCTAATGCTGCACATGCAGCGATTCAACAGAGCACCTTTCCACCTTCCCAGCTTGCCACTTGCTGCCCTTGTGACCTCATGACTTGCCGCGACGAGTTGCAATTATTCCACGGTCATTTGCCCACCTTTGTGGACCGTCTGCTCTTTTTTTCCAGCTGTGGTCCAAACAAATCGGTTACTTTTGCTTTCACGCTAGCTGCATCTCAACAAATAAAAACAGCAGAAAGTCAAAATGAAATAAACCAGAGAAATGCCTTAAAGATTTGGAACATTGGCCTACTGATGCATAGATTATGAACACACAAAGCAGGACTAAGAATGAGAAATTTGAGATATATCCTTGATTAATGTAAGCTCGTAAATCTTTTTCAAATTTCAAATTCAACTAAATAAATAGATAAAAAACAATCATATTATTAAAATTTTATTTTTTAAAATAAGGCAACTAAAACAGAATTGATTACTTTAATTTAATATACATATTTACTTATCATAATCATAGTAATGGCAGTTAATTCAAATATAATCTTATAAATCTTATATATATATATTATTATTTTTCAATTTATTTACAATTTTAATTTCATTTGAAATTTTTTATTTTTGTATTTTTGGTGTCGACTGATTTTAGTGGACAATAAATAAATAATTTAAAAATAATTATTTCACCTGATGCAATGTTTATTTCCATTTGGACTTCAATGAATTTTCATTACAATTTACAGAATGTTATGACCTTAGTGATTCTTAGGAAATTAGCAATAATGTCCATGCCGCAATGAGAGGCACTAAGTAATGTCCGAATTAGTATTTGGCCACAATGCAAAGATATATGGGGCTCATAATGAAAAATGTAATGGGGCGCATTTATCAAAAATCGTTTGTTCGCACATTCGTGCGCCGGAGCGGGCATGTATCTTGTAGACTCGTATCTGTGTATTATTGTATCTTTGTATCTGCAGCAGCGGCACACATAAAAAATAAATATGTATGTGCGAGTATTTGATAATTTTGTGGTGTATCTTGGCCATGAACATGAATCTTTTTTGCCCGCTCGCCGAAAAACAGTCAAGAAACCAGCCAAAACAAAAGCGACAAGAACACAACAAACAACAACAACAGCAACAAAAATAAGAGAAGCACCGAACTAAAGTCTCTTGTGGTCTTTGTATGCGGCTGGAACTGGGGGGATCATCTTCAATCTTCAAGTTTTTTTTTTGACCGACCGTCCGCTGGCCATAAATCTTTGTGTATATTGGACTTTTAGACGATATCAATGAAATTGTATCTCTTTATCCGCATTATTATAATATACGGATGCGAATGGTTCGCGCCCGCCTTCGACTGTTTTGATGTCCCCCAGTACCCAGAGTTTCAGCTGGGGCAGCCGGGTGGAGGGGGCTATCCTGGCCCACCTGCCCCCCGCTCTGCTCTGTGAACATTTGCAGATACTTCACGACATTATGAGATATTATTTATATATACACATTTTTTTTTTTTTTGGCCTTCTCCTCTAAATACTTACTTATGTATATTTCATTATGGAATGCCTTGCTGACCAGGACGAGGACGAGGACGATGAGAAGGAGGAGGAGGAGCAGTGAAGGGAGAACTGGCTGAAAAAAGCTCATTTTGATTGCAGGCCGTGCGGCTTGGACAAAAGGCAGGAATTTCACGTGCGGGTGCCACAAGATAGATTGCCCCAGCCTGCATATTTATGTGCGAAATATCGTTGATACAAGCAGCAGCTCCTTATGGCAGTCGCCACATGGCAGGCGACTGCTTCGTCGCATCCTTGAGTCAGCCAAACCAAGAAAGAAAAAATTCCATTAAATGGGCCAACTTGGCTTGGTTCGCTGCGGTTACATGGGCCAAATGGGTAGGTTGCTGATGCAGCCACCACTCAGCCACCCAACCAACCAACCCACCAAACAACCACCCAAGCCACCCACTTGGCAAATCTGCCCACTCATTGTCAGTGGCGGCAGCAGCAGCAGCAGCAGCAACAACAATTGACGACACCCAGAAACACAAATCATATAGATAAGAGCACACAAAGGAATTTATTTCTATTTTGGCATTTTTCGGTCTCTCATTTTGCTTGTAATTTTTTTTCTTCTTGCTGCTGCTGCTGTTGTTGTTGTTTTTGTCGTTGTTGTTGTTGTTGCTGCTGCTGCTGTTTGTCCTCCTCCATCGATATTTTCGGCTATTTTCACCCCAAAGTTATTGCGTTTTAGATTTTTTCTTTCTTCATTCTAGTGAGCTTCCGCCTACCGCCTTGGGCTGCCGCGCCTGCTACAACTTTTCCAGCAACCTCGAAACATTGTTGGGACGGGAGCGGAGGGGGCTCGGGCACGCACCGGAAGCGCCGATAGCGCCATGTGTCGAGTGCGTGCGTGCGTGCGTTGCTTGCGTGCGTGTCCAGGGAGAGGTATATTCGCAGAGGGAGTGTGTGTCTGTGTGTGTGTGTGTGGGTGTGCTGTTTGTGGCGCCGTAGGGTGTTGCCACATCGTATTTCACCACCCAGAAGAGCGCCCCAATCCCCAACTCCATCCCCCTCCCGTCAAACAGAACCATCCGAGTTGTAGGCGTTCCGCTTCTTTCATTTTAATGGCGCACACGCATTTGCTTTCGATACAATAGATATGAACACACAACACACACACACACACACACTTACATACATATCTGTGTGTAGTATAGAATCTTACACACGCACACTCGCCCACTGGCCCAACTATGTTTATGTCGGGGCGTAGTCGTATTTTATTTTCACTCACTTAGTGGCTTTAATATTTTTCATAATCATATCATTAGTTGTACACCCAATGGGCTTAGTTGTTGTATCCCCTGGGGAATTTACAAGCTGATAAGATAATAAACAAATAAATATTACGAGCAGCACTCATAACACTCCGAGTGTAGCATTTATGTTCAATTTTAATATATTACTATTCCATTTTTAAACAAAGTATTTTCTGTTTTTCTTTCCCATCACTTTCAATTTGAGTCGCATTCCAAGTTTCGTATGCAAGTCCGTGTGATACCTGATGTGATCCACTCAAATTGTTATGAATGGATTTGTGAATGTGGGATTCGTGTGATTCGTGTTATTGCCACACATCAGTTGGCATTACTCGAATGTTGTTGACGGCAATTTGTGCTCTTGTCATATAATGTTAGGTTGCCAAACGAACTTAATCAAATTTGTTGACGTTCGCAATACGACAACGGCAACGCCCCTGCCACGCCCACTTGGCTCTGAAAGTAAGCAATTGATGTTAGCATTAGCCCGGCTCGAAGACAAATTATGATAAACGACCATTAAAATGTTGTCATATGTACACATATGTCTCTCTTCTACTCCTCTTGTTGTTTGTTCTTGTTGCAGTTGTTGTTCTTGTTGCTGTTGCTGTTGTTGTTGGTGTTGCTGTTGTTGTTGTCGTTGTTGTTGTTGCTGGTCTCGGCTACCGTGCGCCGTCAGTTGGCGCTTTATTTATTGACTCACCTGATCAACTTGACTGATTATTCGTTTGCATGCACGCTTTGCCCCAAAAGCAACACAAACAACTACATCAGCAAAACAATGACAATAACAATGACAACTTCAACTTCATTCTTAACAATTGCAAAAAAGATACAAAAAAGATCGGTCATGCTGAGCACGTCGAAGATTATATACTCTTTTAGATCAGAGTCAAGTTGCCTCCATTCAAAATTAATTTATTTCATATATAATATTGAGATATTGTAATAATATGAAAAATTGGATAAGTTTGGTTAATCGAAAAAATGAATCTTACTGGAAGTCTACTTTCCGATCTAAATGATTTTTGGTTAAAATGTGAGTAGCTGTATTATATTCGCATTGATTAATTTTGGTTGTTATTCCGAACTAAGCAAAACAGTTGTTTATTCAAGAGCACGTCTTTTGGCCGATTGTTCCTATGGAATGGATAGGGTGATCCGATTTGGTCATATTTACATACATACTGCCTACTACATTAAAATGCAAATGATTGTTTTTCATGTAAAAGAATTGATCGATAAATGTGATTATTCGAATATAAATAATATTTACTGATATTGAAAATTGTAATTTAATTTGTTTGCTTTAGAAAAATATAGCTAAGATAATTTACAAAAAATGCTGTGGGCTCTGTTGAAAATTATGTTATTTAACATTCAATGCAACAGTGCATCGATACATATGTTAAGTCTCTCATTAATTACTTCCAATACTGTAAACAAAGTAGTCTTGAATTAACTTTGAGTACTCATCGCTGGTGGGACTCAATTTTATTTTCCTATCCAGGAATTCTCCGACGGGGGAATGAAAAATACCCACACAAATATATGACAACTAGGCTAAGCAGATAAATACAATGCACTCCACTTAAACTCAAATTAATTATATTTGGAGATAAAACTTTTGTTCTACATTCTAGATTTTACTCATTTAATTTTCAGTCAGGCAAATTTGAAATGATACTTTTTATAAATGATACTTTATTTTTCAAGCTTGCACTTAAAATTCTACAGATATAACTGAAACCATAAAGGCAAATTCAAGTGATAGAGAGAGAGGGAGGGAGGGTGAGAGGAAGAGAGAAGGGAGGGATGAAGATGCAAGGGCAACTCAGCTCGAAGGCAAAATCGAAGCGACATGCGAAACAATTCAAAGTTTCACGTCGTAAATTTGGCGCTCGACTTCATCGATCACTTTTGGGCTGTTGCTGTTGCTGTTGCCGTTGCCGTTGCAGCTGGAGCAGGTTGACTTATTTGGCCGATTGCCGGGCTGGAGCCCGAACCTAAAGCCGAGTTGAGGACGAGACAACCTGGGTCCCAGGCCTGGGTTCCTGGTTCCAGGGCTCGACTTCACTGGCTGAACGGCACGCGCGTCTTGTTTTTCTGACTGTCGCTGTTGTTGTTGCTGTTGCTGTTGTTGTTGTTGTTGAAGTTGTAGTTGTTGTTGCAGCTCGCTGGAGCGGAAATGGATACCGAGGGCGCCCGCTAGCGGCATGTGAAAATATTTTCCAAGGTGAATGCCACAAAAGGGACAAACACAACACACACAACGATTCACATACACCAGCAACACGATTCCAGCTGAGCCCCCGCCCCCCACCACACAGTACCTTTACGTAATCCTCCCCCTCACCAACCCTCCTCTTCGAGCCCGTGTTGGTTGTTTGGGCCCCAATTGAATGATTTAGGGGCGCACAGTTGTCAAAGAGCAGCGATGCGTACGGGTCCACAGACGTGGACCTGTGAGCATGGCTTTCGTCCTGCCATTTGTGTGTGGTAAAGATCCCCCTCCATACACCTTCCCCCACCTCTACATCAACATTTACGCAGTTACAACGATGGTGGGAGCGCCAAGTACGCTTTTAAAAGCGATTCATCCGCTCATCTGATATTTATTGCAGCACATAATTGAGTGTAAAATTGTCGGAAAAAACAACAACTGAAAAACAGCTGTTAAACTAAGGATTTCACATTTAACTGGAAGATGTTGCTTAAATATCATTATATATAAATTAAATTTGTCATTTCGGCTCACTTAAAAACAGTCTTCCAATGTTGCATACCGGTTCGTAAACCGAGCAGCATCAATTATTTTAAATCGATTAGAAGAAAATCGTCAATATATAATATTCAATTAGTGATAGAGCGAGTTTAACTTATATTTTAAAATAAATTTTTAAGTTTAACGGTGGAAATAATAAACCAATAACGGCGAAAATTAGAAAATCAGAGAATAGAGAGTCATTCAATACGATACAATGCTATTGATAAACCTAATTAATTAATTTTATAATTGCATATTTTTATCCATTGAATTTTCTCTAGAGCGTTGACAAGATTTGATTTAGGATTTTCAAAACTTGTACTGTTTTAAGCCAATTAAATGTCAATCAGAAACATATTTGTCATCAACTATTCAAATTTAGATTGAAAATTTTGTTCCATTCATTATCATTTAAAACAATATTTAAACTTAAATTCTATAAGTTTGCAATTTGATAAAGCTGGTCAGAAACCCATTTGTACTCAACTATTAAATTTTAGATTGACAATTTTTGATCGATTGATTTTCCATTAAGATAAGAAAAAATTCTATAAGTTTGTAATGTGATAAAGCTGGCAATTTATAATCTTCTCAATATAAGACCAAAATTTAGAATGATAAATACAATACAACCTAAAGGTTAGATTATGAAAAATAAATTATATAGAGAAAAACGTAGTTTGACGTTAATAAATTAATTTTAGAACATTCCAAAATCAGTCTAAATCATGTTGTTGTAAGCAAAAATAAAACAGAATTGTGAGCGTTTTAGCCGCTACAGTTGTGGCCATGCATAGCAGACGGCAAATGGCCAAATGATTCTCCACTCAGAGAGAAGCCGTCGGGCCGGGCTCACATTTCCCGATTTGCCACTGTCGCTGCCAACGCTAACGCTAACGTTAACGCCAACGTCGACGTCGACAGCGACGCGTTCGACTCGGTCGAGTCGGTTTGTAGGTCCGTGCGCGACTGCTGCGTAAATTTATGTGAGAAATCCCATTGAAAAGAGCAACGCGGCCGCTCACGACACAATAAAGCAAAATAATGGCACATTCGTCACACTTAACGCGGCCCGCATGCTGCCGTCTCTGTTGCGCGTGCTGGCGTTGGCGCTGGTGCGCACTCGCTCGCACACACAGCCAACGGCAGCGGCGTCATCCATCTTGGCGAGGCGAGGCGAGGCGAGCGCTTGCTTTGCTCTCCGGCAGGCGGTCGAGCAAGCGACAGGCGAGAATGCTTTATGAGCGCACGCTGCAGCGGCTCCTCCCTGTTTACGACGCGTTGCCAATTGCTGGCTGCGACGCTGGCCGAGGCAGCGACAGTGACAGTGACAGCGACTGTGGCAGTGGCAGCGACAGCGCAAAGTTGGCCAAGTTTCGTTTGGAGCTGTTTGGAGTACCCTTTTTTGCTTATTCCTATTTTTTTCTTTTTTTTTTTTTGTAGCAGCAGCATGTTGCACGTGGTGCGTGGTGGTGTTGTAGCCAACAAAGCAGCTGCTTCTCTTTTGCTTCCTCTTCATCGCCTGCCGCTGCTGCTGATCTCAACAGCTGTGGCAACGCAAGAGAGCAGCACCAGCAAAGATGCGACCAGAGAGCGAGTGAGCGAGCGAGCAAGAGAGAAAGATGCTGAGCCATTTCGCTCATTTGGGGTGGTTCTGCGTTTCGTGTTAGTTGGTGTGCGTGTGTGCGAGTGTGCGAGTGTGTGTGTGCGTGCGTGTGTGTGTATTGTTGAGATTGTACGCCATGATTGTTATGCCGTCGGCAAATAAAGATTCCAAGTGTCCGGCAGCCATAACTCCTCACTGCAAAACTACTCAAATCATTAAACCATTTTGAAACAAGCGAATTTCAAAATATTTTATTTTAGTATTTTAATTTTATATTTATTGAATTAGCTATTTGTGTTAGTTTTTAGTGTGTCATTAATAAAAAGTAAAATTTATTTATTTTTTTATTTGTAGTACATCTAATTACATATTTTATGAGCATTGTATTTTTATTAAATTGTTGCAACTTAGTTTGTTCTAATTTAAATAGGAATTTGGCTTGCTGCAAGTACTTATTAATTATTTATTATTTTTTTTATTATTTTTTTTTATGATATGATTCAAAATATCCTACTGTTTTATTTTTTGCTTGGTTAATATTTATTTAATGGTTAATATTTATTTCTAAGTTAAAAGAAATATCTTATCTACATATTTTTATTTTTACATTAAATCTTTTTCTATTTTTACATCCGTGTTAGGGTTAACAATAAGCTGTTAACTTACTGAAGTTTGTGTATGCAAGAGCAGATTAATAAAAATAATGTATTATTGAGCTTTTCCTACGGAAACCCAATAATCCATTATCACCACTATATATAGTAAAAGTTGTAAGAACTGAAAATATCTTAAGTTGGTAAAAAATATTAATTTTGTTGAGTTTGTTATCAATTTGCATTTCTTCTTCTAGTATTTCAGCATCTGTAAATCATTTCCAGCTAAATATTAAATAAATAATAAATATAAATAAATAAATACCAAAATAATTATTAAATAGCTAAAGTTCATCAAACATTGAATATTAAATAAATAATAGATGAGTGTAAACAAAAACATACCAAACTGAAAACACAAAATCTAATCAGCATTAAGCATTCCCAGTGTGCACAGGGTCCATTTTAGCCGTCGCAACTCGATAAAGCAAAAGCCGCAAGTGGCCGCTGTGCGAATGTGAGTTGCAAACACAACTGGAAACGGGCAACTGGCTGTGCCACAAGCGGTGGCAGTTCTCGCAAACGTAAATTTTGCACTCATTCACTCACTTGCAGAGAGCTCTAGAGCGCAAAATACGAGCAGAAGATACATTTTTTGTTGTGTGTGTGCGTGCGTGTGTGTGTGTGTGTGTGTGTGTTGTTTTTGGTTTCGTACTGACTGCAGATACTTTATGGCAGACGCCTGCGCTGGCGCTGACGTCGACGCTGAACGTTGACGTTAACGTTGACGTTGCCGTTGCTGTTGACTTCGACGTCGGCCGCAGTAGCATAAATAACGTTAGCAGCGCCTCGGCTGCGGTTCTCTCTCGCGCTGTCGGCGCGTGAGTTTCTTATAAGATTATTTATATACTGTATTTTTTTTTGTTGGATGTGGTGGGTGGGGAGGTGGAGGGAGGGAGGGCAGTACGACGCAGTCGGCGCTGGCAGCGCTGCGACAGCGGCTGGCGCGTCGCTTCTGGATTAATAAGGAGTTCTCGCTTGGATTTTCACATGTATATGCTTTGAATTGAATGCTTTATGGGTTTAGTTTGATAGAAGTCGTAAAGAAATCAACATCACACAAAACAAAACGCACCCGTGTGCAGTGTAACCCGTGTATTTCACACGTTGCCCGTCGTCGTCGTTGTCGTTGTCGTCGTAGTTGTCGTCGCCGTTGCCGTTGCCGTTGCTGTAGTTGTCGTAGTTGTTATTGTTGTTGCACAGTCGGCGTTTTGGGGGGCATCATCAGAGTATCAGCAGCAGCCAGCAGCAGCTGAAAGCAGCGGCATCTTTTGGGTCTGTTTGCCCAAAACTATTCGGTCGCTTACGGTCGTCGTGGTCAGCAGCACGTCGCAGACAGTCCCGTTAAACGCCCGCCCGCCTGCCTGACTGCCTGCCTGCCAGCCCGCTATGCTGGGGCCAATTGACAGCTCGTAAAAATCGTATAAAAATCATAATAATAACCATAACAATAATCGTAAAAAATTAGAACCGCAGGCAGCAGTCGCATTTTGGCCACAGCCAGACGCAGACATTGAAAATCGCGCGCGTTTTCTCTTTCCTCCTCTCGCGTTTTTATGATGTTGACCCATGTAGATACTTAAGCGTCAATAAACACCGTCTGGCAGGTGTCTGAATACGGCAAAACGCAGAATTGTGCAATAAGTGAATCAGTGTCAAGTTACACTCGTCACACTCAACCACAATTGAGAGTGATTGGCGAGTGAACGAGTTGAAATCTTAACATTTCTAGTCCCAAATCAAGCAATATTTACACAAACGCAGCAGACAGCCAAAAATCAAGAAAGCTAAATATAAATGAAAGTGTGGCCCAAACACAAACAAACAACAACAACACAATCAAATAAAGTTTCGGTGAAAAATAAGTTGGGGGAACACGTGCAGAACTGCAAGTTGAATTCGTAAGCTGAGGTGGATCAAGGATTTGCGCAGTCAAATTGGATACAGAAGGTGAGTTGCAACACGAAATGAAAATGTAGTTGATTTGATTTTTTTTCCTTTTTGTGGTTGTGGTTGTGGCTACAATTCAACACTTCATAAGTCAAAAGTTTTGGCTAGTTGCGAGCACATCAGTCAGCGGCTAACTGTTGACAGGCTTATTAGACATTTGCATAAATTTCAGCTACTAGAAACGGAGTCCAGGGTTCGAGCCAGATTCGGGCATCTGAACCACAGCTGGAACTGGTGCTGGCCACGAGTAATGGCCGCTTTGAACTTGGAATCGTTTTGAATTATTGCACATATCCTGGGCAACATAGTTTCACTTCCGCATGCGGCAGCCATTGCAGAGTGTGAGTGCACACTCATACACTCACACACTCACACAAACATTCACGTAGACAAGCAGCCTGTGCATAGAAAATTTATGCGGCCATTGTTGCGGCACATTGTCCTTGTTGTTGTTGTTGTTGCTGCAATTGTCCTAGTTGTCTGCCTCCTGCATATTTGTCGCACTCTCCGTGTCTGCTCTATTCCGCTCTCTTTCACTTTTGCATACTCGCTCTCTTTATCTCACTCCCTCTCACTTGCTCATTGCACTTGCGCTCAAATTTATTTCATTTCATATTTAAACTGTAGTTTTTGTTGTGTTTTTGTTTATTTTTTTGTTAACAAATACATAATAAATATTTATTTGACTCGTTGTTGATTTGCTCAATGGGCTTTAATGAACATGGCCGCATTCAGCAATGTGAACTTTCTTTATTTGTTGTTAACGCATTTGTACTAAATAAACAGCCAGTCCATTTTATTCAACCAATTTTAATCATCAACTGAGATTATTTGCACATAATTTATCGATTTAATCAGCTGGAAATGTTTCACAGCTGACAAAATCATAAACTCGGTTTTCTCTGCCTCTCTCCATTTATGTTTGCATTGCAAAAAGTTCATGATTTATGACCAACACACAACACACAACACTGGACAAATGGACTTGCATACTAAACTGATGCAGTTGGGAAACTGTCACTAGTTTTAGTCGGATCCACGTCAAGTCCAATTTTAGGTCAACTATCTAAGTAGACTTGGCTAAATCGTTTAAGTAAATTGAGATGAAATATCTATATTTATACGCTGAACCTATTAACAATCGCAACAGCAACATTTATTATATATATTCTCGATAAGCATCCAGATTCGAAAAGATTTGTGTGAACAAGTCGATGTCAACAACAAAAAAAGCCAGAATATCATAGATAAATCTGGTTAATTTCATTTCCCGTTTCGTAAATATCAATATAAATCGATTTCTGATAGCAGACTACAAAATACTATCAGCAAGCTTACTATGTACTTAAAACTAGAGTATCTGTTAGTCGAGGTGTCTCGAATAGTGCCTTTGAACTTCCTTTAGTAAGCTTTTTATCTGCATATCAAAAGCCTTTCTTAAAGAATGCCTATTTCAGAGATAACAAAAATTTATTTTCATTCTAAACTACATATTTCTTCATTCTTTTTTATCTCTGTCGTTTCGTACCTAATCAATTTCCCATTAGATTTACAACTTGTCCCTCAGACAAGTTAAATTTAAAGTTCAGTCCGTTTACAAAACTTTCTGCATTTTTGATTTGAATCAGTTGAGCTTTTCTTGTTCACCTGATCAAATTTTGGCTATATTAACACGTTAAGGATTTTATGTGCTCGAATTCAATTAATATTTTGAACTTTGGTAATAACACTTTTTAAAAATTGTTATTGAATTGATTCAAAATACTATCGGTTACGACATTCTGTAGTTTTCTGTGGGATCCGTTCCACAGCAATCTATAATTTATACTATAATATTTAAATTGAGATCAGTATCATTTCAGTTCTATATCAGCGTTAAATTTATATACATTTTTTTTCTAAATTTGAATAACAATATTTCAAAATATAAGTGTTTGGAATGAGCAATAAAGTAATAATATTCTCTGGCTATGCCGTGACCAATATACCCACAATAATGTGTCCATAACTCGAATAAAACTCACACATTGAGACACGATATAAATCTAAATAATCCGGCATAAAAATGGCGACAACTATTTTGTAAAAGCATTCATCACCGCCGCTCGACGGCAGAAGAAGACTTCACTAAGCGACAAAAAAAATCGAAAACCTTAAAAATATATTCAGAAATGCCAACGAAACAAAGAGCGCTGAGAAAACAATAAGCCAAAACTTGTTTAATTAAAACAGACGCTATGTATTTGAATTTGAAATTATACTTAACAACGTTAATAAATGACACAATGTATCGGCTAATTAATCAAATGCAAAATCCAAAATGAAAAAGAAAACAAACAAAACCAAACAAAGATATATTTTAAATGGAATTTCACCGTTAAAATTGCCAAATTCGTGTTTGTTAAATGCACAAATAATTGGAATGAATTGACGACAATATTTTTCTTGATAAGTGTATACATAATACATACATTATATTATATACAATTTATATTTATTTATTTTTAAGCTATTATGGGTCTTCATATTAACTTAAACAATTCATTCATCTTTAAAAGGTAACCATAACTAATGATGTTAACTAATAAGGATTTCATAGATTACTTCAAATGTGGTAGCAAATATAAGCCTTAACATCTAGAATTGATAACCATATATTTCAATATTGAAATGGAACATTTTATTAACTCTCATTCAATTTATTAATTCACTTTTATTTTGCTACAACTAAAGACCACTGTGCGAAATTTAAACAACATTAGCAAGCTACTTTTTTGGGGGTATAAAGCAAATATTTATGGCAACTGATTGTTTCAGTTGCGGCTGTTCTTTGGCAAAGTTTCTCAAGCCAGTGAGGCACAAACGATTTAAGCCAGTGAATTTCAAGCGGATTTTCGCTCTTGGATTCCCTATTATTTTATTTTGTTATGTTTTTATTTTTATTTTTTATTTCTTGGCATGCCACTTGTTGTGGTCTTTTTGCTGTGCTATTTAATTTTTGTGCGGATATTGATGTAGTGGTGTGTAGCTGCAGTAAAAAAGGACTAAACAGCGCCCAGTTGCCCCAGCATTGGGTGGCAATTTGCTGTGGCTGCAGTTTGTTTGCCATCTATGTGTGTGTGTGTGTGTGTTTGAGTGTGTTTGTTTGAGTGTGTTGTGGATTTTGCGATTTTGGAGCTAGCAGTCAGCGCATTTTGCGAGTGCACTCGAGCTGTTTTTGTGGTCCCAGCACGGCGTGGATACGAGTGAGTCTGAGTGCTGGAGTGTTGGAGCTGAAGTCAGAATCGGAATCGGAGTCAGAGTCAGAGTCAAAATCAGAGACGGGGTCTGTGCTTGGGCCGCCCAGCGGGGCGCTCTCGCAGTGACATTGCGCCGAGCGGGTGACAATGATTTATGGCAAAGAGATACGCGACAACGAACCCAAAAGGATAGCAAGTAAAAAAGTGCAGACAAAAAACCAGAGAGACACACTGAGAAAGAGAGAGAGAGAGAGAGAGAGAGAGAGATTGCTAGCGAAAGAAAGTGGGCTAGAGAAATGCATAGACTAGGCTAGAGTTGCGGAAAAACTAACTGAAAAATGCAGCTACCTGAAAGCAGCAGTTAGTTCGGGCACACCTTTAAGATTGCGAAAAAATCTCTTTTTTTATGCTGAAAATGTCCTTGAAATTGCAAAAACAACAACCAAAATCGAAGTCAACTCGGATGAAAGTGAAAACCTGCTGTGTGGTTTTTATTTATTTTTTTGTCACTTGCAGTTTCCACTGCACATGTCATAAAGCCATAAAGAATTTCCTGAATTATCATTAGGAAGTCACCTGGCGAAGGCCGCACAGTTTCCAGTTCCCAGTTCTATTCTCAGTTATGCAATACTCATTTTCTACGGCCATAAAAATTAATATGCGTCCTTCGAAGTGGCAATTTTGTGAGCGTATCTCTGCAAATGCATCTTCGTGCCACAGCATTTAACTTTGAACCGCTGCGGCCCGAAGCTGCTGAGCCGACGGACTCTTGCCTCTTGCAACGGGCAACGGGCAGCGGGCAGCGGACATGACTTTTGGCTTGACTTCGTCGGTTCGTCGGTTCGTCTTGCAGTCTGCATCCATTGTGTTTGAAGGTTACCTGTTTTTACAGTTGGCCATGCTGCTGCTGCTCTTCATATCTCATATATATATATATATGTTCTGTATCCGTATCTGTATGTTTTTTTTTTGTTTCTTAGTTTTTCATACTCGGCGCGAGGCAACGACCGAAATTATTATTTATGAGCTCGCATTGTTGTCGCCGTTTTGAAAGTGATCTGAATCGCCTGGTCCGGATCGTTCAGACATACTTAGTTGGTTATCTTCTTGCTATCTGTAGTCTTCTTTGCCCAACAAGAGCAGGCCGAGAGCGTTGCATTTGTATTTTTACTTTCAGTTGAAAACGAAATTTCATAATAAATCAAGTCATTTGTATGCAGTTCAATGTGTCATTTGAACATAAATCAATTGATCCTGCTTAGAATCCCGTGCCGTCTGCATTGTCCAAAGGATTAAGCAGTCTATCGAACAAAACTGGTTCAAATACATTATATGCACTCGGAACAGTTAAGCAAATATAAACCATAAAGGGGGAGATTGGTTTTTAAGTGTTAACATTATTTGCAGATCAATTTAATATTTTAAGATAAAGATTCTGATATATTTTCCTTGTCTGAACTTTGACAGCTTAGCAAAATATTTCGTATGCACTCGTATGCACTTTGAGGGATTCTCAAATAGGGACATTCAAATGTTTTAATATATTATTATTATTTAGATTCTTAAATAAAAATATATATTTCATGGGCTTAAAGATCTAGCAATATATTCAGAATATTTTTAACCTCCAACATTTTCTCCCCTACCTTAAAACTAGTTCAATTTTTCACCAGTTTTTCTTGCCATCCAAATGCACTTTATTGTTTTGTCACCTACGACTGGGTTTGTGTGTTGTGCCTCATATTTTTCCACCATTTATTTGGGACTTCAATTACTGCTCCCTCAGAATGGTGCTGCATGTGTGCAGTATGTGTGTGCGGGTGTGTGTAAGTGTGTGTCGCACTCACAGTCATGCCATAAATCACATTCACTTCTAATATTTTCACATACACATCACAATGGAGAAAATTGTGTGATTTATCTGTGTGAAGAAGTCAATAACTCATAAAAAATCGACATAAATCTCCGCTTGAGTTGAGCATCGTAAGGCGCTGCCAGAGGCCACAGAACCTGGGCCACCCTCCTCCAACAACAACTGTTCCCGAGTTGTTCTCAACTGTGCAACGCAATTGTCTCAATTGCAGGGCGACAGCGGCCCATGAGGTATGTCACTGGATGACATGAGCTCGATGACGACATATGTTGCATAACATTTGCATATTGCAACAGAGGGCGGCGGCAAAGCTGCGGGAGTTCCTGGAAACCGCGGGCGATGCGCCGACGGTAGCCGGAGATGTCCAAACAATGACAAATATGAATATCAATATGGAAATATTTGGGTATTTTTCAAAAATAGACCAATTTTTTAAAGCAATTATCAACGCTCTAAATTTTAGCATATTTTGTTGACTATGGGTTTTCTAGATTTGTATCTTGTCCTCAAATGTAACTGCTGGCTGCGTTTGACTAATTTCAAACGCACATGCCGCCCAGCAACAGCAACAACAACAACAACAACAAGAACATTAACAAGAACAACTCATTGTTCAAGCAGCACGAGCTGAAAAATAAAAGAAAAAACTAAAAACTCAGTCGAGAAAAGTCGGCGTGCAAAAAAAGCAAGCGAAATTGTTCTATAAAGTTGGGCGGCAAAATTTGAAAATAAAAAGAAAAGACAAAAAAAAAAACTAAAAAGCGGCAACAACAAGAAGCTAAGGCCAAGCGACGAGGAATACATATATGGATGAATGTATGTATGAATGTACATATGTAGATGTCGACATATCTGTATCTGTATCGGTATCTGTATCTGCATGTGTATCTGTATCTTACTCACTGGCCATGGGTAAGTTGGGCTTGTGTGAGTTTCGCATACAGAAAACATGAAATAATTCGTTTGGTTGCCGTTGCTCTAAGCCAAAGTCGAGCCAGACCGACAAACTACACGAAAATGTCGCTAACAAAACGCAAGCACAAAAAAAAAGCAAAAAACTTAAAAACACAAAAAAAAAACAATGTCACACATGTCAAAGTTGTAGCAGAATGACACAAATGCGGCTCTCGAATTGCTCACTAGCCCGCACCGTCTGCGTCTCCGTCTCCGTCTCAGTCACAGACCCTGGCCCCGGGGACCCCAAACCGAATCGAACCGAACCCGTAGCTCAGCTCCGGGCAGCGTACTTGGCTCTGAACCTAACAAGCTTCGACCGGCCACGTTGTCTGACCGGCGGGAATCGTGTCAGCCCCAAAAACACGAACCAGGTCCAAGAGTCTCAAAACCCGCGATGCGCATTTCGTGGAAATGTCACAATTAAAAAGGCACAAAAATCTTAGGAAAGACATTAACCGGAATATCAGAAATCGTGTCAACGTCAACTTGTTTCTGCTCTGATTTTTCATTTGCCAAACCGCAAATGCGAAACGAGCCATTGCCAAAAGGGCAAAAAAAAACTTAGCCATAAAATCACTTTAGCCGTGTCACATGACTACTAACTTGGCTTCTGATTTTGATTTGATACTTAATTAGTTGAGTTCTAATTGTAGTAGCTACTACCAATAAACAACTTTTTAGTGAAGTTAATTTAGGGGAGGACCAGACAGTTGATTATTATATATAAATATGTATTCACTTTTGTAGTGAATAGTTTAGGTAGTTCTGATCACAGTAAACAATAAATTAGAAAGTTGAGGTTTCTTTTGCTTATTTGTGTCAATGTATTAGGTATTCCGAAAAGTATAAAGTAATTAAAAATTCAATAAATAAAAAACAAAATACTTAGGCTACTAGTAGTAGCTATTACCAATAAAACACCTCGTATTGAAGCAAGCCCAGGGGAGGACGAGGAAGTTGATTATTATATATAAATATATATATTTGGGTGACATTCTTATAATTAAGACTATAAATTCTGATCACAATAAATAACAAATTAACAACTTGATGCTTCTTTTGTTTATTTGCGAAAGGTATAAAAATATTAAAAATGTGGTTAATAAGAAAACACATAGGAAACATAATAAACAAAAATGGTAGATTAAGTTTAACCTCATATTTGTTATAGGTGGGACTAGTTTTTCATTCATAACAAATGGAAAAAGTGGAAAATTGTGTGGAAAGTTGAATGAAATACAGAATCTCAGCAGATCAAGTGACAAACGCCATGCGAGGCAGCATCAAATGCGGCAACCATGATGTCTGACTCATTCCGTCTAAGAAAGTGTGTCAGAAAGAGAGAGAGAGAGGCGAAGAAAGACAGAGAGAACAATAGTTGAAGCGGACACAGTAAAGATGGTTGAGCACAAAGAAAGAAAATGGGACTTAAGTGATGCGTTAACCTTTGGAAAGAATTTTCTTTCTTTTTTATTTTTGTAAATTGGAACTTGCGGGTGAGAAACTGAAATCGAATACCAGTATCTTTATAATTATCAATAGCGATGACCACAGATGCCTCACATGCATATGTTTGCAGGGGCAGGGCAATCTACATACACAATGAGAGTGAGAGAGAACACAAGAGAGAGAGAGAGAGAGAGAGAGATAGAGAAAGAGAGAAGAAGCAGCAGAGCAGGGCAATGTCTACTTCGACGACGAACAAAAATTAAAGCCCATTAATCATTTTGACTTATTTCTTTCCTTTTTTCGTCTAAAATTAATCTTGATGCCAAGCGTTGCCAGGCAACGCGGCAGCCCGGGCCCAGTCCCAACGCTCAGTTAGAGAAAGGAAGAGTGAGAGAGAGGCGTGCAACGGCGAGAGTGAGAGAGACAGAGAGGGATGGCATTATGGCATTGCTGTTGTTGTTTTTGTTGTGCGGATTATAAGGGCAGCGCACTGACGAAAAAAAATATGAAAGCCAAAAAAGATGTGGATGCAAAGAGGCAGCTCAACTGGGAATCAGCTTCGAATTCGCAACCAAACTAATATATATATATATATATATACATACAAGCTGTCCCCCTACCCTCCCCCATCCGGCTAGCGTTCAGATTAGCAAGCCATCTCTCTTGGCCATTGTTTGGGCTTCGCAAATTCCCAAAAATAATTTAAAACAGATTAAACCGTTACGGCTGCCATTTGCACCACATTGCGTGCACACACACAACCACACACACACACTCACACCCCGTCTCAACTGAGACTGAGCTGAGACCGGATACAGGCTGGTTGAAGATAGATTGAGAGTTAGAGAGAGAGGGGGGTACACATGCCAGGGCAGTGACATTGCGGCCCCCGCAAATGAATTTGAATTTGACCAAATGTCTTGCGAAACTGTCGCCCAGTCCCCTTTCGATTTCGTCCTGTGCCCTCCCCTGGCAACCGCCCCTTTTTGTGCATATGCTGCAAATTTGCCACTGTCTGGCTGGGGGTTGGGGATGGGTGTGCTGCTGTCGAGTGCCTTCAACAGTGCGGCGGGAGGTGTGGGGTTAGTACGCCGAGTGGCATACTTAAGGGCGCGTCTGCAGCAACGAGAGAGTGAAAACAACAGGGCGGCCATAAAACCGTTTAAATCAAACGGCTGAACAAATTGGTTTCCTTCGAGTCGAAAGCTTTATGCGCCAGACAAACGAAATCCGATGTGCTGCCAGAGTGAGGAGTGGCGAAGGGGGTGCCGTTGGGGGATGAGTTCGGGTTTTAGGGGTTGCCTAAGCAGTCTGGTTGTGCCACTTCATGATGTGCTAAGAAGGTGTGCAGAATGCCAAATACAATTCAAGAAATGTTATTATTAGTCGAACGAGTTTATGAATTCCATTTAATGTTTTATTTCTTTATTTATTTATTGATAATTCAAATTATGCAAAAAGTACAGAGTAAACTGAAAAATTTAAATTTTTAATAGCAAATTAATTGTTTCTTGTTACTTGACCATGAACTGAACCTTATCTTTATGAAGTCGTTATATTTTTTGGGTGGCAAAGCAACACACATATTCGTAAGCCCATAAATTATTGTTTTGATTATTTGTGCTAATAAAGATACATTGCCCCAATCTGGGCTCTGTAGAACTTGCACTCGGTCTGCTTCTGAAGTATACTTTACCTGAGTCTGTCAGGTATGAGAGACTGACCGTCGGACAGGCTGCTGACGAAAGCAAAGCCCACAAAACCCACTCAAAACTGCACGACTCTGATTTGCATGTAAATTGTCTAAGGAAGTGATAAACGACGGTGGTCAGCGAACTCTATAAACTGGCGACGTCTGCCATTGCTACATGGAACGAAAATCTAATAAAAATTACGTTCTTATGGCAATGCAGATACGACAAACACACACACACATGTTGTAGAACACACACTCCCATTTGTGACATGACAGAGAAGATGACAAATTGTCGGGCAGGCTGACTGACAGGCGCGATAGCAACGGCGAATGTGGCAACAACAACTTCCAGACACTTCAAGCCGCAAGTGCACTGCAATTAGTCAAAGTGGCCCAAGGTACGACTACTGCCAACAAACAAGCAAACAACAGCCAACAACAACAATAACAAAAACAACAACAACCACAATAGCCAAGCTATTTTGGCTACAAACCAATAAAAAAGTTATAAAATTATGAGAAGCCATCGCGGCAATAAAAGTGTGATAAAATGTTGCTTCCAAGAAAACCAAGAAAAAAAACAAAAAACAACAAAAAAGAAGCAAAAACAAAACAAAAGGAGACGCGTTGCTGATGCGCCAATGATGAAGGAGGGGTCTATGTGACCGGTGGCACGTAGCTTCACGTTGAACGTTCCACGTGCGACGTGCGTCAACTTGCGGCAATTATGAAGTCCGTGTCCACAACGTGCGGCACTTGCAACGCCGTCGGCGCCCCACCAGACACCAGACACAATAGACACTGGCACCCAAACGTCAGTTATGCACCCAAGAACTCAAACCCAATCCCAGACCAAAGACCCAGACCATTTGTGGCAGGTGTTGCGACTGTCTGCGCTGGCACCGTGGCCCGGCTGTCGTTTGAATCAATAAACCCTGATTAGACAACGACAAGAGTGGCCCACAGACTTATCGACTCCAGCAAATCGTCTGCCAATGCATCCGCAATAAAAAAAAAAAAACAAAAAAGAAAATCCATTTGCTCTTGCGCATTCCAACTAGCCAACTAGTCAGCCAGCCAGTCAGTTAGCCAGTCAGTTAGCCAGTCAGCCAGCTAGTCAGTCGCAATTATGCAATCGCCAATCGGCAATTGCCAATTGCCAACTGCAATTGGCTCAAAGTGTCGTCGTTGCGTCACGTTCCGATGCCGCCTCGATTTCAAGGCGGCCCACTGTGCGTGGGGGTCATCCAGCCGGACACTGGGCGGCACTACAAATCGCTGGCCACCGTCCAGAGATTATCAATGCTAATAAGCCGGAGTGTCGGGAAAGGGGAGGGGGGCATATGCATATGCAGACGAGTCATTCGGTTTATGGAACTGGCTACTCCACTCTTGGCTGCCCACTTGAAACTTGTATCTTCAATCATCTAAATCATCTATGAAATGCAAAGATAACTAAATACTTGTTTGCTCTTATTCAGCTCGGCGTTCGCGTTGCGTGAGTAAAGAAAATATATATACATACATATATTTGAATTATTTATTTTTTTTTTTTTTTATGTATTGAGAAAAAAAATCTGTTTAAATTAGACATATTTTGACAAACAATTTCCATGTTTTTTATACGTGCTGTTATTTAAAAAGTGGCAATGAAATAATTAAATGACTTATGACAAAGAATTTTGTATGCCCTTGCAGAGGGTATTTTTAGAGGCAATGAGACGATCCCATGTTAGGAACAATTTTCGTCGTTTATTCATCATTAGTATTCCAAGAAGAATACGAATAATTTGATTTCAAAAATGTGTAATTTTGTATCCTATGCAAAAACTGAATTTTGTGTTTCTTAATTTATTTTTTATTTTATTCTAATTTTGTTCTTTGTTATGAATTAGTTTTTTCAACTCGACAAGAATTTTAAAATAATTAATCAGTTGTGAGTATATGTATATTTGTATATATTTATATATATTTTTTGTTGATCAGCATCACTAGTCGAGTCGATATAGCCATGTTAGTCTGTCCGATATTTGCTAATAAGAGTAGAAATGTCTCATTTTAAAAGTTAGATCAGACCACCATATCATATAGCTCTATGATCTCTATGGTGGGATCGATATATACGAGGACGTGGCCAAAATTGTTAATCTTTCTGATATAATGTAACCACACTGGTAAATTCTCAGTTTGCAGTCAGTCGTGAAACAGAAAACATTTAAATGAAATTTGTTTAAAAGTACAAAAACATAATTGTTTTTCAATCTTCGGACTATAATTTAATTGTCAACAGATTAACTCTTTAATTGCTATTATCATTAAGCGTGCCTTCTTACTTGATTTATTTGATTAATAAATAAAGTAGTTTTTTTGTAATTCTCATTGTTGACTTGTTAATAAATGAAATTGTTTCACATGTAACATGGTGTCAATTAAAAATTAGATATTTAAATGAGCTACAATGATTTTGCAATCAATCAAATGCCAAACGGTAAATGAAATTGAAATGTGTCAGGGAAAGGGGGCAAGGGGCAGGTTAAGGCTTACTGGACAGGTTGCCTCAGGTTGGGGCAGCGATATGACATATGCATTATTTCGCTTTGTCACAGTTGTTTGCTTACCTGTCTCCGCGACTCTCTCTCTCGCTCTCTCTGTCTCCAACTCTCTTTCTCTCTCTCTCTCTCCTCTCTCTCTCTCTCTTTAGCTTGTTACGATTATACGTGTGTTTCGCTAGCAAGCGGCAATAAATCTTGTAATCATAATAATTTGTTTCAATGTTAATGCCTTCAAAATATCTGAAAACTCAATAAATAACAAAACTACATGTTCGTGTGTGCTGTTAATGTCATACCATGAGATACTTCATATATCATTCCGTTGCTGCTGCTGCTGCTGCATTGGCCTGGCTTAAAACCTGATGCCAGCCCTCTGCCAGGTAGTTGACTTGCGCCTTGATTTTTTCTTTCCTTTTTTTCGCTTTTTGTTTTTTTTCTTCATTTTTTTGGATCGGTTTTGCTTTTCGTTTGCTGGGCAAAGCTCCTTTTGTGACGCAACGGCCCAGAAATGCTGGAGCCCCAAACTGCAACGCACTCTGACTCCGATATAGGGGCTGGGATTGCGATTGGGGATTTACTTGACTGCAGAACAAATTAATCCAAAATCAGCAAGAGACAAGCAAGAAATGAAGCAGACGACGACGCGGAGAACATGCTGCATGGTCTGGGGCAAGCAGGTGGACGAGAGTCTAGGGAGGAGCGGGGAGGTGGGAGGGGAATTTCGACATTGTCGTCGTTGTTGTCGCTTTGAGGCGCGGCCTGGGGCAGATGAAGCTCAAGTGTGAGGCCGGATGACAACGCTTGAGGTTCGATATCGATATCGACTTGCCAGCAACACCCAATAACAACAGCGACGACAAGCACACACACACACACACACTATATAGTCATATGTGTGTGTGTGTGTGTTTGCGATGCATCCAATGCTGAATAACTCAATTAATTTCTGTCACCTGATTTATCACCTTTCGTGTATTTTCGGTGTACGCGTCGCAAAACAACTTTTAATTTCAATTTTATTTATTTGCATTTTTATGATCTCACTCTCAATACACATTCACAAGTAGGTGGCCAAAGCAGCCAAATGCAATTGGCAATTGAGACATTGCCAAGAACCCATGCTACCCATACCCATACCCATATCCATAACCATTCCCAGTCCCCCATCTCCATCCTGTACCCAAGACCCAACTCGTTTGCAGACTGCGTTGCACTTGAAAATTAAAATGTTTTATCTGTCGGATATGCTGGGGAACATGTTATTAGCGCAGCCTCTTGTAATTTGCATAAAAAAGGAGATGCCAGCCTCAGCCTTGGTCTCCGTGGTCTCCGTGGTCTCCGTGTGCCTGGCGACTGGGCTGGCTATTAAAACATTCCGCTTAACACTTCCTGCGACAAGAGCTCAGCAGACCTTACGAATCAATTGCACAATGGTGCCACAACGCAGAAAGTCTACACTTAAAATTCCTGACTCTCAGCCATTTGCGATAAGACAAGTTGAGTTGCAGTTGCAGTTGCAATTGGTGCAGCATTCGGGTCGGTGCGAAAACCGCTTTATCACAACTCCTAAGAGTTTCTCAAAGAGATTTATTATGCTTTAGAGACTGTTTAGATTCTGCTTCTATTTTGAAATAAATGTAATATTTAGAAAGCTTTAGAATTTAGTTTTCAAGATTTTGTTTAATTATTTATTTATTGTATATTGCTTAATTAATGAGCAATGGCCAGCACTCAATTATTTTCAATAATTTGTCAGAAGCTAACTAAATAAGTCAATAGCTATAATTGCTGTTTAAAAATAGGCTTAGCAGTTCTAGCGTGGCCCACTGTGCCGCAACCAGAACTGTGACCACAATTTTGTGGATGTGCTGCGGCCTGAGACATCTTTAGCGAGGTGAAACTAGTTTCTCAATTAAGCAGCGCATCTCATCTGTGAGCCCAACACATGTGTGTGTGTATGTGTGTGTGTGTATAGTCATCAACGATGGACGCACTGCATCCGTCCAATTCGTCAAGGAACAGTTGCAGCACGCCCCGTTTGGGGCGTTGAACGTGCGATTGGCTGCGAGGAGTGCACACAACAAGAGGCAAATGCAACAGCAACAGCAAAAGCAAAAGCAAAAACAAACGCAGATGTCGGATGTCTCGTAGAAAGCATATTTATGGCTGTGGCATGTTATGAATACACCCAAGAGACATTTTTCTTCTTCTCACTTGGGCGACGCAGCCGCAGCCGCCGCCGCCGCAGCAGCACCAGTTGCAGCAGCAGCAGTTGCAGCAGCTTCAAGACGACAAGTTGAAAATAAGACGGCTGCAATGGCCCTGATAAAAGGGGGGCTGGTATGGGGTGTGGGCGGGTGCATTGCACTGGGCGCTTGAAAACGAAAAGGAAATCTAAAAATAAGCAAAACAAAAACCAAACAATAACAACAACAACAACAACTACAACAACAACAGCAACAACAACAAGCAAGGCAAGTCGAGAAGCCCGAGGAAAAAAGAAGGAAAAACGCGTGCAGCGTACGGGAAATTCTTGATCAACCATAAATCTTGGCACCAGAGCCATCCATCTATCTCGCTTGGCGCGTTCCGTTCAGAGCCAAAGTTGTTTTCTATGTTGCAGTCAGCCCCCTTTTGCCCCTGCCCCATCCTTGATGCCAGCATCTTGTGTTGTTTTCCTACAAATTCAGTTTTCAAAAATAAAACATTCTTCTTAGTCTGGTTTTGGTTTTGGCTTTTATCTATGTTGCATTCGTTGTTGTCTTCACAAAACAACACAAAAACAAGCACGTGTGTGTTTCAGCTTGCATCTAATTCCATTCGGCTTTAATTAAAATCAAGGGTCTCTGAATAGATAACTTATAATCGAAATTCAATAAGTGTCTTGTATATTTAAATAGTTCATGAATAAATTCATTTAACTTTTGTTTTATTTGTGTATTTTTTATATTGAGAAAATTACACAACGAAGTAGGTTGAACAACATTTGTTTAAATTGAGTTGAGAATTCTTTAAAACTATAAACATTTTAAGAAATGCACTTGCAGAACTGAACATTTGAGTGCAAATCATTTTAAAGGGAAATTTGACAATAAAACTAGAATATATTTAACAACTGGGCTAAGGGTATATCGTAGTCGAGCCAACTCGACTACAGGATCTTACTTGTTTATATTGACAAAATTACACAACGAAGTAGGTTGAACAACATTTGTTTAAATTGAGTTGAGAATTCTTTAAAACTTTAAGCATTTTATTGTATTTTCTTCTTCTTCAAATCCTAGTCAAGGCGCTTATTTATCTTATGTAACAAAATCTAGGCAGCTGGAAAACAAACAACTTGGGCTTTAAGGTCGAAATTAAGAACTCAAGTTCGTTTCATGTTTTGGCTGTTAATTAATAAATCATGTCAGCGTCAGGCGCATGTGGGGCGGGGGTGGGCTGGAATTAAATGTGTCAAATGCAAACACGCAGGCCCCCAGCAGCGGTTTCAGTTGCGACTCCAACCAGGCGGGAAGAAGCCAATGCCTGGCCAGGAAATGTCAAGAACGAAGTTAACCGAACACGAAAAACAAAACGACGCCGAAAAGAAGGCATTTTCATGTTAAGCGACAACTGAAGGCATTCCAAAATGTCAGAAAGGGGTTTTTGGTGGGTGGACAGGGTTAGGCTGCCACATTGCCATGGATTGGGGGTGTGGCTTGGCGCCGCCCTTGCACGCACCTCGCCCAAAAATCGCAGCTGACGCGAAAAGTTTTAGTAAATTAAATTAAAGCTGCGTGAAAATTGCCTTATATGTGTAGCTAGGTAAATAATATCCAAAAAGTATATGAATATATAGGTGTATATACTACACGTACACACACACACACATACACAGTGCGAGTGCGTGGCGAAAATGAAAAGAAACTGGGAAAGTGCGAGCGGGATGGCAAATATGTGCGAGTGTTTGGCAAAGGAAATGATAAATGGCGTGGTAATATAAAAAATGGGGAAAACAGCGGGCGGCAGCTAAAAAAAAACCAGAAAGAAAAACAAAAACAAAAAACAAAAGAAAACACAAAACAACTACAAAAAACAAACAAACGAGTCACTTGCTGTGCAGACAACAACAACAACAATAAAATGGAAAAAACGAAAACCAAAGTTGATTTTTCCCAACTTTGCTGGTCAGAAACAGCACAATAATATAAAAAACGAACCGTACAAAAAATGGGCGCCGCATTCAAAATGAAAATGGAGGCATGAAAAATAACGAATAGAATAGAATTTTCTACTTGGAAACATTTTTGGGCTGGTTATTTTCTCCGTTGTCTATTGCCATGGCCAGAAATCGCCTGCTCCGTTCCGTCTGTGTGTTAGCGGGTTTTTGTGTTACGCAATGCCCAAGCCCCAAAAAAAAAATATATATACCCCGACCCCCATTGTGTGAACCCTTGAAACCCCAAAAAGCAAACACACCCAGTGACCCTAATTTTGGTCCTCAGAGAAATGCCGTTGCCATTTGGCCCACACTCTTTTGTTTTAATTTCATTTATGCCTTCCGTTTTGGCCACGTTGTTGGTGACTTTTCCGAGTTGTGCCTTGACTTATTTCGCCTGCTCCCGCTTCCTAAGAGTACCTGCTCCATTTGGCCTTTTGTGTGATTTTCGGCATTTATTCAAATGCGCCAAAAAGTTAAGAACTCTATTAATTTCATCAGCGACATTCGCGTTTAGATTGAAGTAAAGTGATACGGAGTTGGGTAGGTAAATATTTGATTTGCAACTGCCTCTCCTGGCCAGATGAAGACATTACATATTTTACATACAACGTTTTCATTTGTTTTGATATGCAAAACGATATTTAACACAATTTACAACATTATGAGTAGAACATATTCTGATATGTTTTACTTTAACGGTAGAATGAAATTGAGTGAAAAGCTGAAGGAAGTATTTCAAAACACCACCAAGTTTATATATTCTTGATCAGTATCCGAAACCCAGTATTCTTAGCCATGTTTTTTTGTACGTATGTATGAATAAGTTTATCTCAGAGACTATAAAAGCTAGAGATGTGAAAAGTAAGTCATCGTATCCTCTTAAAAACTGCTCTTGTTTGGAAAATATCGATATATATCGATTAACGACAGCAATAAAAGATACAATTGTAACGTCATAGGCTTACAATATATAATATATCCTGATTGTCTGTTAAGTTTTCATTAGATTCGTATGAAAACACAGATTTTGTTAAGATCACAACCAATTTCTTAGGATAAATATATCCCCCTTAGAAATAAATTAGTTCTGGTTATATTTGATCAAATTAAAACTAAGTCTTTGATACAGATATAGAATTAATTGCAAGAATATATATAGTACTCGATTTTCAGCTCTCGCTTTTCTTTTGCCATGTCGGAAGAGCGAATGAAAGTCGCCCCCAGCTCTGCATTCAGTGTTCGGGAATAGCTATGGCAAAGTCACCAGACAAGCGACGCAAGTCTAATAAATAAGCAGCGGGTTGCTTTAGGGGCGCCTCTGAATCAGATATTCGACATTGGGCCACATCCTCGGGGTTGGCTGACTTATCTGTCCCGTTTTATCGAAGCGAATGCGAATGTGCAACGCATGAATGAATAAATGCCAAATGGAAACTCGCCTGCGTTCGGCAATCGACAGGACTCAAACTTGCGACGGCGGCCAGGCTGGCGCTGTTACCCCGCCCCCTTCCCCACCCCCACTTTGATCCTTTTCTCATTTCTCCTTGTTTCTTGCAATTGTTGTTGCTGTGTTGACGAGCGTTTGTCTGCCACATTTAAATTGCCTGCCGTCGTCTTTGCCCTGCTGCTGATAAGACCCGTCGCATTTGCTGATAAGGCCAAGGCTTTGCCAGCAACAAAACATATAGAGAGTGAAAGAGAGAGAGAGGGAAAGGGAGAGAACACATGTTTCCTGTCAATGGCGAGGGGCAAGCAGCTAACGCGCAACTGCCACGCGTTTCGCATAGTTTTGCATTGAAACTAGCCGGTCGCTGAGTCTTGGACGACCTACGACGACGACCACATTGCCCTTTGGCCGTGGCTCCGCTCGAAGAGGAGCAGGCGGGGGAGGAGGAGAGGGCGCAGGAGGAGAATGTCTGCGATATCTCATTTTTATAATTAAAACACTTGGCAGGACATGTGCTGCATGTGGCAGCATTCCACCAAACATGCCAGCAGTGCGCCCAACCGTTCATTCCACTCCACACCACTCCCCGTCTCCGCTTCCATTTACGTCCGGGGTCTGAGGGTGATGTTTATCAGCTGCCCGAGGCCCGAGACTTGAGCCGCTGTCGCTGTCGCAATGCTAACCCGTAAACGTATCCTGGCCAACAATCTAACCAACTGACTTCAGGGTAGTTGAACTGCCTAACCGTGTGTAAGGGCTGCTCTGCGAATACAGCTAACGAATCCTTCGCTTGGCAATCAGTCCAAGCTCCGTTTGCGAAAGTGAATCATTGAACGAAGTTCAGAAGAATAATATTTACATTCATTTTTGCTTACATATTTTCAAGTGTAGCAATTGTTTAATCGATTTCAAAATGTTTTAATTCCAATGACACTAGCTGAAACTTTTCAAAGTATCCCAAAATATGTTTTCTAATTAAGATTCAGATTAAATGTCGTTTGGGATACATTTGAGTTGAGTTGCTGAAACTCGCGCCAAGAGCAGTCCATTAATTAGTTTTAAATAAGTCGTTGGTCCAAAATTAATAAACCAATTATTCTATTTTTCCATTACAGGTAAGTGCCGCACCAAACTATCTGCAATTATCGATATATTGAGACTTTGAGTTAGCTGACTCAAAAGATGGTTATATGCAATGCTGTTAAATTCATTTGAGGCACTTTTAAAGCAATGCGACAAAAAAAGACATAGAAAACTTTGCAGACCATAAAAAGCGCAGCACGTCAAAAAGTTTGCACAGAATTTATGAGTGCAGCTAACGGGTAAGTTTGAGCGCCCCGCGGCTAGTGGAGACCAAGTACAAGTCCAAGTCCAAGCCCCAACGGCGACTGGCCGAGTTTATTAATTTAAAAAGGAAATTCTCATTTAGTCACCTTTTGATTTAAGCCCCGCAACGAGGCGCTTGGACTGCTTGGATCCTAAGGGTTGCGCCTCCAGTGGTAGCATAGACAGCGGAGGCAGAAGGAAAAACAGAGGACAAAGTGTATTTTTGTTAGGTTGGTTAGTAGGTTGCACAGTTGGTCGACTTCTCGTTAGGGGCACTGGAATGGAAACCGAAATCGAAATGGTATACAGCTCCAGCAGGGTGCATGTTGAGAGCCAACTGGCATTGGCAAATTTGGTGCACGAGTTAAGACGTGCCACAGTGGAGTAAGACTACAAGAAATTGTAATAGAAAAGTACTAATATAAATAAGAAGTACTAATAAGATAAGAATATGGGAATATAACATCAACAGAAATTTTATCTCTGTTTTAGATACCTACTAAAAGATGGTTTTCAAATATTTTTTTGCATTCGTATCTTATTCATTTTAAGGAGTGAAGAATATTCACACCTGTTTTGTTCGCTAACTCTCAACCATCTTTAGCTCAAGCAACCCCTTCTCCGATTTTATAGTTTATTATAAGCCCATTTATTGGTTTCTGTATTTTTTTGTTTGTTTTTTTGTGTCACTGTGCGTGTGGTTGGCTATGCAAATAGGCACGTACGAGTCCATTCACATGGATTCGTATTTTTCATTTGTTTCCCATTTTGGTGGCCCTTTCTTTTGCCGCTGCGTTGAAATGCATTCGTTTATCGCAATGCTGATGAGGGGGGAATGTTGATGTTGCGGGGTGTTTTGCTCTTGGGCAGCTTTTGTATTTGGTCGTGGTGAGTTCATTTAAACCCATTCAGTCACTTGCGCCCTTTCGCAGCCATCGCTTAAATATGCAAAAGTTCGCGCTGTGTGTGTTGCAGTGTTGCAGTGCAGCAAATGCAGCAAAAACAAAAACCACTCGGTAATCCCCACATCCCCTTCTCAGCAGACAGCACGACGCTGCAGTGGGGGTGGCAATGTCGACGGGGGCGTTGCACTGTCGCTGAGTCGCTGTCTGCGCAGCGCAGTCACTGAAAGCGAGTGGGTGGATGGGTTGGTGAGAAGGGTTGCTGCGACTGGAGGGTGGTGGTGCTGCCTGCCATAGTTCCACCCCCGCAGATTGCATGCAAATTGGTTAAAGTGTGAATTTATGTGAGAAATATTGTTTGCTCTTGTTATGCGCACACATATCGACACACACACTCACACTACTCACACTCACACACTCACACTACTCACACTACTAACACTCAAAGTCTCGACAAAATGATTTAAGTTCGTATGCAAATTGTTGCCGACTTTGACTGACATTTGCCGCGTTCGCATTTGAATTGCAATTGAAGCGCTTTTCGTTAGATTTTTGGGGAGAGTATGGCTCCGATATATATTCATATATATATATATATATAAGTGGAGTGGGAATATTTATATGGTATAATTATTTGTGGCATGCAAACTTTTGCATATGCAATTTGGCTGCTGCACATAAATCTTGCGCACATTTAATGCGCTTTCAAATTTATTCGCATTAATTTCATATTTTCATAGCCACAGTCGTATTCAGATTCGCATTCGGCGTCGCGCTCAGTGAGCCCAGTCGCAATAAACACTCAATTAACGATTTCAAAATTAATTTTTCATAAATTCGCGTGCATTTCCTCATATGTTGCGTATTTTTAACCTGACCCCGCAACGCATTTCTACCAAATTAACAGAAATAAAATTAAATAAATGGATATGCAGACCGGGTCAGGAGGAGTGTGTTGCAGCCACTGTCTCCCAGTCCCCCCTCCCCACGCACAACCCCAGAAGCCATCCCCTTGTGTCTGTAGCTGGGCACACGGAAAATGCGTTTAATTTATGGCCATGGCCCGCATTCGGCTGCTTCTGGCTCTGGCTTTGGCTCTCAGTTCTGGCTCTGATGCAGCATCTACTTTTGCTTCTTTTTTCATATTTTGCACTTTCGACAGTCCGAGTCCATTTGCCACGGCAAGTGGCGCCAATGCAAATGCACTTCACTCTACAAATGAAATACGCGTAGAGTTGTCTACTCCCAGCGAAAAACATTAATAAATAGATTTGTAAAAACTACAAAACTTAAAAAAAAGGTAGCAAGGTAAATTTTCCAAAAAAAGTTCATTCCATCATAAAGTGAAAACCTTATAAAAGCTTATTTAAACTCATTTAAAATTAGTTATTTATCTTAAATTTAAACAAAAATAATAATTCAAATTACTTCATCATTAATTGACGAAGGAATACATTTCGCAGCTGTTTTGGTGCCTCGAAATGAAATCGCATTCAACACTTTCTTAACAGCGCAATCTTGCATTTAGTCATCAGCACAGCATCGATTTCTGAAACCGATATAAATGTATCCGCACACAGACGTTGCACGTAAACATTTCAACACTCAACGGCCAACTTGAACTTCACGAAAACTATTTTACATTCAGAGGCCAAACACGAGTCGAAGTCAGGTCCCGCTTGGGGCGCCACAAATTAAAAATGCAACACAAATTGTATTTGGCACCTGAATAACACCCAGCAAACATACCCTCTGCAGTTACAGCTAAACCAGCGGAAGTTTCACACACACACACACAGGCGAATGAAAAGGTGTTGATAAATGAGGCAAGACAGGAGGCAATGGCAATGACGATGGCGATGTTTCTGGTTCTGGTTCTGGTGTTGGTGTTGGTGTTGGTCACGCCGAGCTTGGACTTTGGCTACCACTCACAATTGAATTAGGCAGCCAAAATATGCAAAGCTCGCTGGGATCAACAAAACACTTGCAAAGCGGGGTGGCATGCAACTGCTGCATTGAGTGGCTCGCGTGAGTTGCCGGCTGCGTTTTTAATTAAAAGATGGCAACACTTTTACTCTAACAGGTGTTAAATAGTTAAGCCCACCGATTGTAACACGCAATTGAAGTTACTTTGCCTATTGTGGAAGGGGCTGGCAACCCTACAGCCCTACAACACTGGGGTTGTCATCATCCCCAACTGCACAACTCAAACTGACCATTCCCCAGAGAATTATAAAGCATTGCAACAATGGCAACGACAACTGCCACAAATGGCGAGTGAAAGGGAAGTCGAAATAGAGAATGATTCACTTCAAGTTACCCATTAATTTACAGCTGACGAAATCTAGACTTTATTAAAGACAATCTTTAAAAGAATTAGATTTGAGCGACTCTGTTGTAATTTTATTTCTATAATTTATTTGCAGACTGTTAAATATATTTAGCAATAAATTATATACAAATGTTGATCACTTTAGGTATCTGATAAATATTCACTTTATTGTTTCTGCCTGGCTGCACACACACACACACACGTGCACACCCATCTCAAGTACTGGGTATTTATATTCGCAATGACAGCAACAACAATTTTCTCGCGAATATTCAGCAATTTTCCACTTGAAGTTGCTACAAAAAGCAAAGCAAAAGCTCAGCGAAAAAACTGCAATGCGAAAAATAACAAATAAGAGTGTTCGAGTTGTGAGTGATCGACTACAAAATACCCTGTAATCGACTTTGAATTACATTAACACAGCAGTAGATATTATATTTATTATTTACTTAATTTTTGTGGATTTATGTTTATAATTTTAACATTTATTTTAAATTTAATTTAATTCAATATTTTTAAATTTTTGCAGTTTTTGTGACATTAAATAAATAAATAAATGTACTTAGTTTTTGTGGATAACGAAATAAGTCAAATCTCTAAGATAAGTTTAACACAGGTAAAGAAGCTCTGAGGTTTCTCGAAGATAAGTCAATTTAGATTTTGTAATTTATAAGAAAATCAAAGATGAACATTTAAAATTCTGACTTTTTCTAGGTAGCTAATGTGTTATTAATGCTAATGATTTTAATCTGCTTATTAAAATAGACAAAAATGATGGTTAGACAAAAAAGAAATAATTTCTAAGACAAATTCGATTTTTAATTATCACAATAATAATTAGTAACAAAATTTGAATAAATATTATTAAATTAAGTAAAATATACCTCTGCAATATGTATAAGATTTAGAATAAATTTTATGGAATTGAGAAAAAATATACTTTATATAATATTTATTTTAATTGTTGTTATTTTGTTACTTAAGTCAATGATATTTATTCTTATTTAACTTAATGTTGAAAATGAATTTAAAACTATGTAATTCTGCTCAACTTTAGTATGCTTCTTTAAAACATTTTTATTGGGTAAACTGCATAAAAACAACAACAATGCAAACAATGCAACAACAACAAAAACAACAGTGCAAACACCGGCCGAGGCACGGAATTCGAATTCCCGCAGCCGCAGCAGTGGCAGTGGCAGAGACGACGCGTCGCTGCTCTTCTGTTGACACAGCGAACGCGGACGCTTGGCCTGGGGGTTAAGTGGCACACACACACAAGCACACACACACTCACCCACACTCGTCAGACACACACACATATACATATACTCGGAATCGCAGACATCCACCCACAGCAGCAGCTGCAGCAACTGCTGTTGTTGTTATTGCACCATGCCACATGCCCCTTGACACACCTCCACAGACACACTCGCTAGCCATTGCCATGCGCATAATAAATAATTGCAACGGCGGCAAACATTTCGCGTTGCACTTTCTGCAACCAAAGCGAAACACGCAGCAACAA
The DNA here is from genome assembly GCA_035042185.1 of Drosophila kambysellisi. Classification (NCBI taxonomy): domain Eukaryota; kingdom Metazoa; phylum Arthropoda; class Insecta; order Diptera; family Drosophilidae; genus Drosophila; species Drosophila kambysellisi. The sequence continues at coordinate 1,991,523 of JAWNLS010000756.1, forward strand.
CAACTGCAACAACAACTGCAACAACAACAACAATAAACAAGAGCATCGGGTCCTGGTCCCGTGGCAAGCAGAATGAAGAGATTTTTATCGGCGATTCTCACTGATTTCATGGCAAATAAATCGCTCATTTTCGCTTAATTGGAAAATTATGGCTTTTTGGCCACGAACTACCCAGTGAAAGACAGAGAGAGTCTCTCTCTCTCTCTCACTCTGTTCTTATATATATATATGTGTGTGTGTGTTGTGCACTTAAAGTGTGTATATATATGCACATATATAATTGCATTTGCATTTGCTATTATAGCTGAATGAACGTTGTGACTGCTGCTGCTTTTAGATACGAATGTTGCACACATTTTAATTTCATTCTCAAATGTTTAACAATAACACAAAAATATTGTAGTTTATGCCACAGCAACATTTAAATACGAATTTACTATATCAATGGGAATTGATTCTGATTTAAAATGTAGTTCTAATTTTAATGTTACTTTTAATTCGTATATTTAATTTAACAATCCACTTGCCCCGCAGCTACTCTTCTTATTCTCATTTTTTATTAGTTTTTAACATCTTTAGAAATGGTTAAGAAAATTTTTTATTGTTCGATTCCGAGTCATAAAAAATAACTGTTTTGTATTGGATAATAATGTATTTTTGCTATTAATCAGACTCTGCCTTTTTTAGATGAGGACCAAGAGATAAATTCATTAAGTGCCAACATAATCTGCACTAATGCCACTAACTCAAATTATAATAGAATACATTGTCATATAACAAAAGTTTACCAGATTATATTATATATATTATATATATATATATATTTATGTATATAGATATTTTTTTCTCGCTCATTCTATTTATGTATGGGAAAAGTTCCAATTTAACATGGTGTCGTCTCAGCGATGATTTATGAACGAACCAAAAAGCTGCCCGTTCTGCCTCTCACTCTTCCCGTTTCTCCTCGACCCCTTCCCCTAACTCGCTTGCTCTTATGTGCTCTCTCAGACTACACACTCATGTGTATATATGTGTGTGTGTGTTTTTGTGTGTGTGTTCTCTGCCTTGCCTTGTTGAGAGCATCGCCGTTTGCTTCTCATTTCCCACCACCGCCGCTGCAGCCGTCGCCGTTGCCATTGTCTGCCCTGCCCTGCCCTGCCCCTCTCCGCTGCTCTACCATCCCCTGCTCTGCTCTGCTCTGCTATGCTCTGCTCGCCTAGCCGCATCTGTTGGACGCTATCATCGGGCGGCACTAAGCGTTGGTATCATGGCTGCCAACCTTATCGGCGGCAGCAACCCCGTTGCAGTGGCAAATGGCCGCCTGGCCACGTGTTGTTCTGCCAAGGATTCAAATTTGGGTTTAGTCCTCCTTCGGCTTTTGGGTTGCGGTTTCGTATTTCAATATCGCTGATTGCATCACATGTGTGCGCACTTGAGTCCTTGCTCAATCAATGCCGGCGACAAAGAACCTGCCAGATGAGTTTTCCCACAATTTGCTTTCATCAACTCCAGCATGGCTTGAAGATTTAGACTCTATTCTCGGTTCCTGGGCCAACTTCGGCATTCGTAATAACTTAAAAATGAAGTTAACCTTTAAGCTAGTTAAACTCGCACCTCGGCCCAAGAGGGAGGGTGACTGGAAATGAGACAGAGAAAGAGAGAGAGAGAGGCAAAGTGTCCTGTGTATCCTTCGTCTGTGTGGTTGTGTGTGTGTGTGTGTGTGTCTGTGTGCATGTGCGACTATGATTAATTACTTTTGCATACATTTACATACAAATTTGTTGCCACATTGTCTGCCTCGGTCGCTGTCCGGAGCGGCCGGCAACCCCCCGCTCCAATCCCTGCCACGCGTTTGGGTTTATTTTTTACACATGCTGGCCCCAGTCGGGGTTGGCTGGAAATCCTGCCAGCAGGGTTAATTTTATATGAAATTTTTCATTTTGTGCAACCAGAACGGACGGAAGTTGATTTGACAAAAGTTTTTTCTGGCCTCTGCCGTTGGTTTTGTTGTTATTGTTGTTGTTGTTGTTGCTTTCATTTCTGATTTTCATGCCACGACTCTGTTAATTGCATTTAAATATTTTATAAATTTTGCGTAAAACCAAAATGAGACCGAATGCCTCTCAGGAAGGGAAGGCGTGATAATTGCCTCTATGGAAACTTATCTGAAGTGGCCGTCGGTCTTTGAGCTGTACATAAATTTAACAACGAGATTTAAAGATTTATTGTCCATAAATGCAGTCATCCGTACAATGTCTCTATTTAAATATCTATCTCTCGGTATCTATCTAAGACATTAAGTCTTTGAATGGTTTATTGGAAAGGAGAACTCCTTAAAACTAAATCAAATCTTTCGATCGATTGTTCCTATGGCAGCTACATATATGATATAGTGTTCCGACTCGCTTCAAATTCGCAGACTTTGGTGTCTGAAACAAGATTCAGATTTAAAATTGGAGGAATAATTTGCATACAAACAGAGAGGCAGACGGACATGGCTATATCGACTCATATAATGATGGTATCAATAATATATATGAATCTGTCTTAAGCCTGACGACAAAAATATTACCAACAATAAACAGCTAAAATAATTCACTCTCAATGATTACCTAGGTTTAAAAGTCACTTTGTTTTAAGGCTAAAACAAAAACTAGATTTTATTTTCGCACATTCTCAATTTCACTGTTGCACCCAAAAGCGAAACATGATTCATATTGCAGTCAACAATACTATATACCCCTATATATCTGCAATACACACGCACACACACACACACACACAATCTCGCATATAACTCACAGACAACGCCATAAGGGGCAACATCAAAAGAAGGAAAAGCAAAAGCGGAAAAACTAATTTCAGTAATTATAAACTCATATAAATGGTTACATCAAAAATCTGTGTTTTTGCTGCCTTGAAATTAACACGATTTTTCCACATTGCCACCCTGCGGCACTGGACTCCTGTGCCCAGGACACACGTGTGTCGCTGGCTGGCAGACTGGTTGGTTAAAAAAGGGTTCAGGTTCACTCCCAAGGACTCCACTGTCTGTGTGCGAGTGGTTGTTGGGTAAAAGCGACAACGATGCGAACGACGTAGTCCAGGACTCCAGGACTCCAGGACTCCTGTGGCTGTGGCTAGTCCTTGCAACTGCTCGTAACTCCTGCCCAGCAGTTTGCAGCTCCCGCTTGACTCCTGCTCAATGTGTTGTTGTTGCTGTTTTATATAATAAATGAGCTTGGTGGGTTAAAGGCGTATTTCTGTCTAGTAAATTAGCAAAATACACGTAGAGGCGACACACACACACACACACACACACACACACGCACATACACTAACACACACCACCCCCGTGGTGCATTGAGTCTCTAATGGGCTGCCGTGTTCTGATTGAGTACAGCAAATTGGGAGCAGAGTAGAACAGCTTGAAGCATGCCACACTCACTCATGCAACATGACTGGAGGCAACCCCTTAACCCTTGCATTACCACCGTACACAAAGCATTATATATGTATACACATTTTGTGTGTGAAGGTGTGTGTGTGAGGGTGTGTGTGTTGGGGGGTTTCCCAGTTGTGGGCTTGTTAAGTTTAAATAATGCCTTTTGCCATTTCCTCTATGCCAAGGTCATTCAAAATTCAAACCAAGTGCGCTCACATTTGCATACACACTTCTACACACACACACACACACACGCCTGCACTTGTCGTTGTTGTTGCTGCTGCCCCCGAGTTGAACTGTGGCATATTTCGAAAGTCTGTCAGACATTGTCTGCAAATTTCTGGCGCGTCATAAGTTGAAGTTAAATGAACTAACTTCATTCAGAAGTTTGAACTGAAGTCCAATTCCAACACCTACACAAACTTAACCATGCACTCACTCACACTCACACACACACACACACCCACACCCCGCTGCGCAGATGTCGCACATGCAATTTATGGCAATTCCAAGTCTCAATTGAAGCCAAGTAGAAATTGAAAATGGTCGAGTCGAGGTCTACCCATACATAAATTTCAAATTATTTCGCAGCGAAACAAATCTTTTATCATTCATTCATTTTTATATATTTTATTATTATCTAAGTATGTATTTATATATCTTTATATTTATCGAATTACTTAAGCAAGCTTATGCATTTAAATCTCACTCGGAATTAAACACTTCATTCAATTGATTATCTTTGAATTGAGCTGAATGAATGCAGTTTAGTTTGCAGACTATCTTATATATTACCCAGATTTTACCTATAACCTTTGGCGTATTATATAGCATCAACTCAAACTGAAATCCGTAAACCCCTACGGGAAATTTCGCACGGCCCGCAGCGATGCGCAACCTTTAAGTGAATAAATCAAGATGGTCACATTTTGATTGCTCTGCCGTCAGCTGTTATCACAGCTGACTCTGCCAGCCGCATAACGGCAAATCACTCAACTAACGCTGAAATTGCCGCCATTGTCTTTGAGGTCGACTTATGAATTTGGATTAGATGCGTGTCAAGATAAGGAAACGCGTCGGCTCCACGAATCCATCGCAAGTGTCAAGTTCGCCGCTCGCAACATTCACAATCGCTGGCGCTTGTCCATTGTGAATATGGCTGGCCATGTTAAGCAATCACTTACAGTTACACTGTTTCGCTTCCCGCTTCAACTCAACTTCTACCAATATATTTCACGTTGGCCAGCAAACCAAAGCGTTTCATCTCCACCGCGTCGCGTTGCGTACGAAGCGCTAATTCTTATCGCGATCACACGCCTGCTCCGGGAGTGGACTCTGGCCGGGCTACGCTTCCAGCTCATAGTCACATCATGTCTGGACAGGCTAGGCAAAAACAAAAATAAAGTACAAAATTGAAGTCAAGTTTGACGTGTGATTTGTGTGTGTCTGTTTTGGCCAGGCTAAAGGGTTTTGGCGGGTTGAGGTCGGGCCATTGGCGCTAAAACAACAAAAGCTCTGCTCGACACATCGTTCATTTTAATTTGAACAACAACTCAGTTTGACAGCCAAAGGCGAAGGAACAAATATATATGTATTTATATATATATTTATATATACATATATATGTAGATATATTTTCGGTTTTTATTTTGTATTGCAAAAATAACAAAAATTAATTACCCAAGCGAAGAGAAGGTTAATTTAAATTTCAAGTCACACAAGTCACGGTAAAAAAAAGTACATGAATTACTGCTGATGTCTGTCTGTCTGTCTGTGTGCCACAATCCCCTCTTCCCCCCTCCTCCTTCACAAACGTAGACACAGCACACATTATTCAGTGTAGTGTCACAAAAATGACTTACAGGTAGCTCGGTGTCGGTAGAAAACATCTTTCAGCTTCTCGCCTGCAATTCATCAAAATGCAAATCTCGTTGACCAAGTAACTCCTTGGTTTTAGTTATAGCTACATTTAAATGAAGTAACCGCCTCGTGATGCGTAGCACTTGCTTGCCACTCCAACTCTGTCCCTCTGCTCCTCGACTCTCATGACTCTGATGATGATGATGATGATGATTATTATTATTGCTTATTAAGTGTCGGCGCAACCATAAAATGAAAGGGAAGTTCAGTTTTATTGCCATACAATTTCTGTGTCGGTTGCTGTTTCATTGTTTCACTCCTCACATTTGGCATTACTTGTGTATTTTTTGTATTTATTTATTTTTGGCTTATCTTTGATGTTGCTGTGTGGTCCCTCTACAACAATTTACATGAGCGAATTCCTCTTTTTATGTTCGCCTCATCATCTGATATATGTTTCGTTGTTTAAGACACAGAAATTCGGTATTTATTTGATCAGTGCTATGTAAATTATTAGAATTAGTGTCAAAGGCGCAGGAGCCTTTTTGATCAGGATGGTATTTCAGAACGAGACTCCCAGATTTACATCTGTATGGCGTATGATTCTGATGGGCTACCATGCTTCATCCTGGATCGGTTGTCCACTAACTGATTCATCTTCTCATAATTTAACCTTTGATAGGGTGGTCATAGTCAGTCTGCAGCCTAACGAATTTCAGATCTTTTCTCACATATTCCATGCGTTAACAGTATTTACTCATCAACTTGACATACTAAACGGTCGAAGGTGCTGAAAAGGCCGTTTTGGTAGATAAGAACTCTATCATCCCAACTATTGCAAGTAATTCGGCCTGTTCCCTATATTACTACCGCGCGCAGTTATAACCGTAGGAGCGTAGTATCACCGATTACTGCCGACTTCGGAGCAATTACTGCTAGGTTACATTGCCACTATTCCGGAACAATTCCCTCCAGAACACAATCATCCAGACCAAATTTCGGAGACGGCTCAAGTTACAATCATTATGAACTTGAAACTCGAATCCCATCCTTTAAAATTCCCGAAATTTTATTTCGGTCCCCGAGAGCCAAAATCAAAATCGAAACTCTGTTTGTTTCTTCTCGCCGTGGATAGAGTAGATTTTGTATCTCGTTAATTCCCCAGACGATTTTCGGAAGTTTTTCAAATTTCGTTCGAAAAGTTGGGTAATGCCTTAAATAATTAAATTTAATCCAAAAAATGAATATCTGATATTTATTCTAAAGTTATCTCATTAACGTCGAATATATCATATACTTGTAGACCGCAGTAAATAGGCTGATATTTAAATTGTTGTCCAGAGTTGTTAATACTATAATTCGAGTAGTTATAAGACATATAAAAATGTTCATTAACTCCCAACAGGGTGTTTCAGTTCAGATACTTTTAATCGAGTACCTTTTATTTCGAGCTTTTAGAACGAAATGCTGAAAAGGATGTCCTTCGCAGGACATTTTAAGTGACGCCATCAGGCCCCATCGACCGTTTGCTGAACTACATAATAATATCCTTTATCAAGTGTCCTCGCTGGCCTTTTAGCAGTGTCACAAACCCAAACCAGACATTGCAGTCGGGAAGAGCTTTCGCAGGATAATACGAACACGCCAACGGCCGCCAGAGGTGTGTGCACCAAACGCCATCTGCCGGCGAGTCGCCCCAATATGCCAGCGACTCTCAAACTGTGTCCGCACATATCGCAATTCTTTCGAAACAAAAAGAGAAAAAAACGATTGGCTATTTTTAAACGTTGTGAAAAAATACAAAACAAACAAACAAAATACTCGAGGGCTGCAACTGCGCATGCAAATTGCGATTGATTGGCGTATTGGCCACGTTGTGCATAAATCAAAAACAAAACGTGGCCAACGGCCACCCAGAAGTTGGAGTGCCAATTAATTAGATATTTTGGGCACAGTGCGCGACTTAAGCTTCCCAGAAGAACTATTTTCGCCTTTAATTCAACGACGCTGAAGCTTTTTACGATCATTTTACGACACGGGCACCATAAATTGGCCAGCCGGCCAATTCTCTAGAACGACAAAATGATTATGGATGTTGTGATGTTGGGCGTGAGCTGCTTCGAAATCCGTCAACGCCAGACCAGCCACCATGTTGCATATATTGATTGGCATTCAATTATATTTGCATTAGACTCCCAGACAGCGTTCCGCTCAATTACGCAGCAGGGCACACCGAATATTTTCAGCCAAAACAAACAAGCGAATTGGCGGCATATGAATTTGGAATAATACTGTTACGCCCAGGTGACCACCACCCCCACCCCCCGACAACGACATAGGTATGCCAAGGGTATTCGAGGGTATTCGGCGGAATTCGAGGTATACGTGCCCAGAGCTCAGCTCTTGTGAATTTATAATTGGCGTCAATTGAAATCTGCGTATTCCATGAAATACTTTCGTTTTCGAGTATGCCAAGTGAATGTAAAGTATATATATTTAGTTGATTAGAGATCAAGTTAAAAAACAGTATTTTAACACTAAAGGGAATTCTCGATAACACCTATAGGAAGTTAAATCACCTGATGAACAACTTTGGTATGATAACTCTAAACTCATAGATGAATTTTTTAATCATAGTATTAATAATGAATAAGCTATACTACAGAGAAATTACAGATTATGTAGTAAAGTACTTTAAATACATAAAATACAGTTAAAAGTTGAAATAAGGAAAAGTCCTATGCCCGATTTTCAATGTCTAATTTTCTAGTCAAATTTAGTCAAAATTGATTAGAGTTAAGAAAGACTTAAAAGACTAAAATAAATACACTCTTGTCCTCGTGACATGAAACAAGTGAAACTGTTCTTAAAATAAAGTTCATATTCTTATTACAAGTTATAAAACGGTTGCATTCATTCAAGAAATCTACACAACATTGTAAGATCAGATTCAACTATTTGGCGGATCTCATTCGGATTGCAAGGCATTCACAATCACAATCAATTAACGTGGCCCAAAAGCGATGGCAATGATTGCGCTGCCAGCTTTTGGCCATTGTTAGGCCACAAGTTCGAATTCGAATTCGAATTCTGTGTCTAAACCAAGTGCATACATGTGTCACTCCTGCTGTCGAATATGAATTGCTCGCTACACGAGACTTCGCACTTTCAGCCAAGCATGAACAAAAACCAAAATAAACGAAATACAAACAAAAAAGAAGAAGAAGAAAACCTTTGAATTTGGCCAATGCGAGATTGCATTGAAATCGCATTATTAACGCCTGCAGAGTGAGCGAAGCTTCACAGTTCGCGCCTTACCAAATTGGCAGCAAGTCGGCAGCAACGAAGACGACAACACTCTGGGTGTGAAACGGGTGTGAAAATAATCTGTTTAACGAGGGAGTCTTACAAAAGACCCCGGGTTGGCCAAGTGGCGAAAGATGCCGCCTGTTGCAACAGGCAACAACAGCAACAACAGTCGAACAACAAACGAGCAGCAATAATGACATTTGGCGCAAATGAATGAGAGGCGAGAAGAGCTCAAATTTCCACCCGAGACACCGAGCGGGTGGGTAAGGGGCAGAGGGAGGTAAGCGGCTGCCTATGCCGCAAAAGGATATGACAGCAGCCAACCTGACAGTCCCCAAAGCAGCCCCAAGTCGGATATTGGCAATTGGCATTGCTATTGGCAACACTCTTCGACTTGGGCCAAGAGCATGGCCAACAAATGCTGGGCGCTGACATTAAAAGGTGGGAAAATGTCAGCAGTTCACAGGAAGCATTTTCTACATTTAGACGAGAGAGAAAGAGAGGGAGCGAGTGAGAGAGAGAGGCAGAGCAGAGTGGGAACTTAAATGGATATCGAAATAATTGCAAAGATAACAACGGGTTTTGTTTGTTTCTTTGTTTGTTGGCTTTAGCATTGTCAAACACTAGATTTTGGGCTTAGACTTACTTATATTATTATTCATATAGGAAGTTAAAAGAATACTCCTAAAGGAAATGACAATTATTTTTATAATTGCTAAGTAGCTAATTTATTTATTTACTTAAAGTCAACTGAAGTTATTCGACAAAAAAAAAAGTAAAATAAATAATTTAAATTATTTTCAAAATTAAATTTCAGATTGAAATGAAATCTTTTAAAACTATTTTTTTTTTATTTTTAAAATTAACACAAACTTGCTGCTGCTAACAATTAAACTGTAAAATTTTTAATTCAAATATTAATCAAAGTGATTTTAAAATGCATATTTTTACTACATAAATCAAATATTAGCTCAGTATATAAAGATGTTATTTCACACAATAAATATGAATAAACATGACCAGCAAAAAGACCACAGAAATGACTCAGAAATGAAGAAAATACACCCCACACAGAGTTGCTGCCAACAACCGCTAGAGGGATTTGTTGCTCGGAATATTTTGGTTTTGGTGCATGCGCACGATTTTTGGTTGGTTTCTTAGTTAGGGAAATTCGTATTTAACACTATAAATAGTAAAACACTTTCCCTTTTTCGCTCTCTTTGCAGCTGAGTACTTTGGATTAACACTAGCAACAATTGGATTAGCTGCTCGCATTGGATATATGGATTACCAAGTAGTTAAGCAACAGCAGCATCATAAAAGGTAAGCAAATTGTTCAAATTCGGGTTAATGCCACAACACAAACAGTGGGGTGAGGCAGCAACATATGTTTAACCGATGCCAAGCCGCCAATAAAACGATTGCTTAGCCAGTTGGCAGGCAGACCACTTGCTTATTGGCAGCCAGAGCGGCCTATTAATCCTAAGTGCTTCCTGTGATTTTATGCAAATTGAACATATCGCCGGGCAGCACTCGGCAACATTTTTCGCTCCCTCCACATTTCGTTCTCCTTTGGCCAGCAGGCAACAGGCCAGCAGGCAACTGGCAACAGGCAACTGGCAACAGGCAACTGGTATTCAATGTACAAATGACAGTTGACTGTGACATAAAACAGCGGCTTAAAGCGCTGCCCGGCCAAAAGAAGACGTTAAGAGTTGTTGCTGCAGTTTCATGCCAGACAACAACAACACGACAATTTTCCGTCGACAAAAGACATTTTCATTTATTCATTGATAATGTTTAAGGCCCTTAAACAACAACGCTGCGAACGAAGACGACAAAGCGCGGCCAAAAGGCAATGAGAAGCAACGAAAAACATGCGACAAAACAACATAATTTAAATTTTGCGCATGCATCAGCAGCAACAAACGAAACAAGACCAAAACCACAACAAAAGCAGCAACGGTGCAACATGTTGCTGCAACACGCCAACAGAATACCGAGCTGCCTGCCTCGTAATCCGGTAGCCGTCGTTGCGCTGCGTTTGACTCCATTCGATTTGCTTTGAATGAAAATGAAATTATCGCATTAATAACTATGAGAGCCCAGCACAGACTGAGACTGCCCCAAGCAGTTGGAGTGGGGTGGGGTAATGGGGCAGGTGGCACAGATGCGGATGCAGACAAGCCTTGTTAGCCCGGCCCAAAGCTTATTTCATACTCGATACTTAGAATCGTCTGCTGCGAGAGCCTGGGCATATTTAACAATAAAATGAATTGTTAATTCTGTTGCACTTTTTCCGCATGCTGTTGTTGCAGTTGTTGTAGCAGTTGTTGTTGTTGTTGTTGCATTTGTCTGGCCCGGCTGGTTAGCTGCTGGATGTGAACGTGGATGCGACTGTGCTATGCTCGGCTCAGATCGAGCAGTTGTAATGCGCAAGTGCCCTTATCTGTGGCACAATCGCGCTCTCAGCTGCGTTGCATCACTATGTGGCACAGTGGGTGCGATTGCAAAAATACTGACCAAAATTTGATAGCCTATCGAGGTAAAACAATAATAATAATCAAAATAACTGCTTGACTGGTTATTTTAATGCTCATCACAGTTTACTAAATTGTTTTTGTAATTTAATAAAAAAGATTTAATTATTTATTGCATTTGAATAACTGTTTGTTTATTTAGTTTTTTGTTTTTAATTTACATTATTTATTAATAATTAGAGAACAAAAAAAAACATTAATATACACATTTTAAATAGAGTTCTATGGTTAAAATTAACTAATTAATTATTTATAATGCTTAGTTAATTAAAAATTATTAGTGAATTCTAACTAATTGAGTTGCACAATTGAATCCTACTTAATGCTATAATTTATAAAACTTTGTGATTAATAAGTCCTATCTCATATCATTTCCATATTCCGAGACCGATTTAAAATCAGTTGCAGCACTTCTTGAGTGATTTTAACAACAACAGCAACATCAGCCCAAACAGTGGAATATAAACATAATGAGATATCAATTCTCCTATTTATAAAGGGATATATAGGTATATAAAAATACCATTTTTCAAAGATGTGCCACTGTGCCGCCTTCAAACATTGTCTGGGCCACTTCAAGCAAAATGCCGAACTTGTTTTGGGCCAAGAAAGAAAAAAAAAATTCGAATGGCCAGAACAATTGTTAACGCGTCCGCTGAGTCGGCGAGTTGTCCATTCACAATGCCCGTCTGAGGCAGAGGCTTGCGACTTGCGACTTGCAACTTGGTCCGAATCTGTTGTGGCCACATTAGTGCAGGCCTTGGGCCTTTCGGGCCGCTTGAGCCTCAGTTGCCTGCTCTCGGCTGCTGGCGGTGCGCAAATGTCTTGTTCCATAGAATTTGAAACGGAAACATTGAACACTTTGTTTTGGTTCTTGTTTCACATTTTACCTCTTTTTTTCTGCTGCTGCTGTTGTTGTTGCTGTTGTTGTTTATGTTGGTGTTGTTGTTTACGTTGGTGTTGTTGCTGTTGCTGTTGTTGTTGTTATCGGTCGTTTTGTTTGAGCTTTGCGTTTGCAAGCGCGCGCATGCGTAGCACTCGCATTTGGCCAGTCACGCAATGGGATTGAGACCCGGACTCCGACTCGGACTTGGAGTCGGAGTCGGAGTCTGTCTCTTGGCGCTTATGCAGTGCACGTTAGCTCAGCGACTTTAGTCAAAAATTAACAAGGCTCAAAACACAGTTTCGAGTGCATGCAAATTCGTTGTCAAAATAAAAACAGAAACCGAAACCGAAACCAAAACCAAATCCCAGGCAAAACAGAAGACTCGCCAGTCCAGCCAGAGGCGGCTCAGGTCCAGTTAAGCGATAAATGAGTTACTGACATCTCTCTGTGTGCTTGTGCATGTATGTGTGTGCATGTCCAGACCCGATCCGATGGCCAACAACAAGAACAGTATCGCTCCAGGGCAGCTCAGTCGCAGGTGCGCAGGCGAGTTAAGGTCTGAGCTCTTGGCTGGTTCGCTGCAGGTTGCACTGCAGCATTTCAACAGCCTTCAAAAGCATTTCAAGACATTCTCATATGTAAATTTATGCATTCGCCTGCATCTCGCGGGGGTGGACACTGCTGCTTGGGGAAGGGGTGTCTGTGGTGTGTGGGGGAGGTGGGGGAGGTGGTGGTGAGGCGTTACCTGCGGCTGCAAAAAAGATGAAATATGCGTTGGCTTGCATAAATCTACTAATTGATCAGCGGCTAACATGATTTTTATCTTTTGAGAACTTAATTATTTTCTCGTTCTCCATGTTGCAAAGTGCGACTGTCGACTTCCAATTGGAATCGATACGTGCCACAACCAGCTCCAACTAACTGACAGGCACAACGCATTCAGGCCCGAGGCGTTGAATGCACAGGAATGTGAAGGTTGTTCCCTCCTTAGTAATGAGACTCAGACCAAAGTTGATTGAACCACATATCAATAGAGCATATTTAACTAATTAATCATAGCTTAGTCGAGCTTACTTGTTATTATATTAGTCTCAAGTTTAACTTGGTTAATAGTGTTAATTAAATGCGATCCAGCTGTCACTTTATAGATAGCGAAAATCAAATATAACATTTTAAATTAATCATGACGAGTCTTCTACATACTATTAAAATATCAAAATTGGAAAATGGAATTATAAAGAACAGCAAAAGTAAATAAAACTATATGTTAATCATCTACGACCCCTAAATTATATATATTCTTGATCAGCATTACAAACCGAATCGATTTAGCCATGTCTGTTCTTCTGTATGGAAATGCAGATGTCAGGGACAACAAATGCTAGAAACTGCAAAATTGGATGTTACTTCTCGTATTTGGCAAATTGAATTTCTTTTTTTTTATTGATAACTATAAAATTAAATTTTAAAGATGTATATTTAAGTTCATATGTGTATAAACATTTTGGGAAAAACTAAAAATAGTTTTGATTATCTCCTAGTCGAGCTCTCTCGACTAGAGCTTTTTTACTTGTTTGATTTTAATACATCTAAATTTTGTTTGGCAAAATAATAAAGCATATATTTTACGACATTTTATCTTATACTTAAAATACTTTGTGGATAAATAAAAAATATATAATAAATAATATGCCATAATTAACTATAAATTAAATTTAATATTTCAATTTTTAATTCATAATTTTTCGCTCAGTGTTGCACAAAAAGTGGGACCCACGCGCGCTCAAAGTATTTTGCAAAAATTCATTAGATCCAAAAGGGTCAGACGTGCAAATTTTCAGAGGCACTCTGAGATTCTTGGCCATGGCCAAGTGGCTTACCTATTTAGAGCTGGGCATATGTTAACATATTTATTTTTGACGATCGAAAGCCTTATGTTGTGCCGCTTTTGGCAGCAGCAGCGAATTTATGTTAAAGTAATTTAACTATAAATAGTCTTATTAACATTCAGCTCAGATCCGACAAATTTTGTTTTGCAAAACTATCCGCAAATTTGGCAATGACATAAAATATTTAAAGAAAAAAAACAAACATTGAATTGAAATTGAAATTGAATTGGGATTGGAATTTGAATGCGAATTGTTCTTCAACAAAACACAGCTCCTTCAGCTGTCCTGAGGCACCGGCAACTTGTTTCGATTTCCAGTTCAGAAGATGAGACAAAGAGAGAGAGAGAGAGAGAGATAGAGAGCGTGAGAGCGTTTCCAGTGAGAGAGCAGCATGGCACACAACAAATTGGCGGGAAGCCATGCAGCTGTTGTGTGTGAGCGAGATGGCAGGCGTGCGAAGAGCGCATGGAACGGTAAAACAGGATAAGAGCGTGACTCTGCGCGCTCTCTTTGCTGAAACCATTTGCTCTTAGCGCTGCGCAGCTGTTGTGTGTGTGCGCTCTCTCTTTCGGTCGCTCGCTCTCGCTCTCTGTGGGGTTGCCGAAAGTATCTGATAGATGCCATGTGTTTTATTGCTGGCTGGATGAAAGTATCTCGAAGATACATTCTGCGATGGTGGTTGATGAGCGAGCATTTAGCATTCGCCACTCAAAGTCTTCGCATGGCAGCCGTTGCCAGGCCGACGCCAGCTCTTCAATGGCTGAAGTGGAACGCAAATTGCCGACGGCAAATCATGGCCGCTGTTCTTAGCCTCTGCCTCTGCCACTGCTTCTGCCTCTCCCTCTGCGCGTTTCTATTGTTGTCGACGTCGTCGGCATTAATGTGTGAGTGTGTGAGAGTGTATATATGTGTGTGTGTGTGTGTGTGTGCGTGTCGGCTTATGGGTTGATCAATGCAAATTGACGTGCTTTATGGAAGCGGCCATTACTCATTTTACCCACATTTGAAACAATGGGCCAAGCTGCCAAAGAGCCGAATTGAGCTTTCCAGTCGAAAATCGACACAAGCTGTGCCCCAGCCAATGTCCTTGAACATGTCAGCAATAAATGCTTTATATATATATATACATATCATTTTATAAATATATATATATATATATGTGGGAAATTCTTGTTTATTTACTTTCAGCAAATATTGTGCAACTGCCGACGGCACTTCAATTTAATGAGCCAATTATTGCACTCCGCGATATTCAATTGAACTTACGAGTAATTACAAAATTGGCAATAAAATAAAAGCGTTTTAGCGTAGTTTACTTATTTTAATAGAAGTTGAATAAATATAGAAGTCACATTTGTCACATTAACAGATCAAGTTAGTTTAAAGTGCAAAATTCAATTGGGTTTAAAAAACTTCTTTATGAAAATGGCTTGCAAACTTTACCTTTTTAGCTTAAGCAGATTTGATTTTCATCGAAAAAATCGATTTGGCATCAAATGAAAACCGGATCTTGAAATTTAGTACTTATGCTTAACTTGTTAACAGTCAGAAACTTTCGCTTCATTTTGCTTTATCTTGATGAGAAAGGTTACCACACATATTATCTGCAGGACTTAAGGCTGGAGATCACTCGAAAACTTAAAAAGAATTCACAACAGGCAGCAGTGATAAAAAACGCATAAAGAAAAAACATTTTTGAAATATTGACGCATATCAACTTATTACAATTTCCTATTTTATCTATAATAAATTCTGTGGACAATCAAATTGTTTATTATTCTAGATTCATTTTGTAATCAGCACTTTGCAGTTGTCTTCAAATTGTTTTTCTTGTCTCTCAACTTGAGGTCGTATCGATTGTTGTAAGTATTTATTTCTCATATGGTTTTTGGCTCCCACTATTAAATACAATTTTCATGTGCTCAGCTCATCTGCACTTTTCTCATCTTCTTCTTCCGCTTCTCATGTTTGCGTTGGTTTTTCTTCAGCTTTTAGTTTTTTTTCTCTCTTTGTTTTTTTGGACGAATTGGCACTTAAGTTACTCAAGTGGAAAAAAGTTTTTGTTTTTCGTTTACTCGATATAACTACATATACATATATATATTTATATATATACATATATATATATATATATATATATATACACTACGCAGATACAAACATCATGCCACATTCTGTTCGAGTTTTGCCCGCAAGGGGATGAACGGGGCCAGGTCTGTCAGCTGGATTTCTTCATGGGGGAATTCTTGGATCTCTGTGCGTTATTTCTGTTATTTGGTGTTTTTGTTTTTGTTTTTTTTTTCTGTATTTGTTTTTTTTTTGTATTCTGTTATTTCGTTTTCGTTGCTTTCAGTTCAGTTTGAATGCTGCCCGCACCACATTTGTCGCTGTTTTGTTTTTCCGATTCAATTGAAGGCTGACAGCCGCAAAATTTTCATTATGAAATTGGATCGTTGACAATTTACTGAGCGAGAGTGAGAGATATATGGGGACACTGAGCGAGGGAGTGAGTGAGAAAGAGATAGAGATAGAGAGACGCAACTCATCTTCGCCGCTCAGCTGGGCTCTTTAATGTTCATTAGAGGCAGCCAGACGGCCTCTAAATTGCTGACACCTGTTGTGCATCTTTTTTATGCGCCTTGTTTTTGTTTTTTGTTACCTGCCTGATTTCCACATTAACATTTGCCGCTACAAATCGCTGCTCACCTTGAGCCGCGAGCAGTTGCTGGGCGGCATTTGCTAAAAAGTAAAGTGAAAACGAACGGAGAGATTCCAAATGCTATGCAGACGAGTGCGCGCCTCAGTGGCCACCCGGCTCCAAAGTGGCATGCCCCGCCATACTCGGTTCCACTTGCCGCAGTTCATAAATTAAAGTCAAAGCCGCCGCCTCCGTTTTGCAGCTTGGACTCCAGTTAAGTTCAGACCACGATTACTTGACTTGGACTCCGTTTGCCAGTGATGTGATAATTGCCTGGCTTGGCTTATTTTGTTCGCCATTTAATTGTTGTAATTTGTGCGTTTGCCGATGCGGCGACGGCAGCGGCAGCGACGGCGACGGCGACGTCGTCTGCTATTATTTTAGTTTTTTTTTGTGCGCAGTTTTCCCTTTTCATTTTGTAAGCCAATTTATTCGAGTTTTCGCCTCGAGTTTAGCGAAATTGTTGAACAAATTCTCTCTGGCACGCATTGCTGCATGCAGATACTTAGATACTCTCTCACACACACACTAACACACACACACACATTTCACAGATACAGCCACGTATATGGATACCCTTTTGGCTATTGTTGTTGGCCGTTGGCCGCTGGCTCGTTGCTTGCTGGTGGCAATTGCAATGAATGTTGTTTCTTTTGCCTTACTTGCACCTTTACGCTTCGTGGTTTGTGTCTAAGCTTTGACGTGCACTTCCTTTTCATGTTCACGCAAGCGTGTCACAAATAAAAGCCAGCAAAAAAATATATACAAAAAATATAAAAAACATATACGCAAAGTCCAGAAACAATAAAATGATCAAGTCAAAAAAAAAATATATAAAAAGTACAATTTGTTTGTTTAAGCCAAACTATAAAATTGTAACACTAATAAATAAATACATTATTCTGTGTTCGTCAAATGCTTATATTTATATATATATATATTATTTTATTAATATATTTATATTTATGAAGCAAGTCAATTATAATGTCATTAAAAATAAAAAAGTTTTCAATTATTAACCGAAACCCTTAACCTTGACATATATTTCTATATCTCAATAAAATTTATGCCACTTTAAAAAGTAGTTCAAGTTCTTTTAGCTCCAATAATAAAAGTAGCTTTAAAGTATTGCTTAAATGTAGAAGAAATGTAGAAGCTTTTCAGCTTTCCAACTTTATTATTAACATTTTCACATGTCTATAAGTGTACAGTTTTTTTTGTATAAATATCTCTAGTTACAATTCTTAAACATACTCAACTTCACACGCAAAACTTTCATTGACATTTCCTGTTCCTACCAGAAAAAAGAACACCACTTGCCCTTCACCTGCCCTTTGCATGCGGTTGCACAGGCTCTTGGAAGTTAAGGGCCACGGCATAAACATCAAAACAAAATGTTTTGATAATATATACACACATTTGAGCATAAAAACAAAACCCTGAAACAACGCTCAAAACTAAAGACAACACCAAAAAAATAATAAAAAAAAACCTCTACGGAAAACAAACAAAAATCGCGTATAATTCTCGTGTGCTAAATTCTCTGGCGGAGGTTCCAAGAAAAAAATACTATATTTATATATAAATATATATATTTGTATGTATGTATATATTTGTTACCGAGAACATTTAAAGAACCTCGGAGACCGCAAAAGAACTTTGACATTTTCCTTTTTGTGATCAACGTCTCCGCATCCGCAGCCGCTGCCCCTTCACCCCCTCTCTCTTTGGCATTGTGCTGAACGGTTTCATGTTTTTGAGCGCACAAGTTTTTGGGATTATTTTTGTGCGACTTTTCGGGCATGTGAAGCTGAAGCTAAAGCTAAAGCTACAACTGAAGCTGAAGCTGATGCCCCGAAGTTGAAGCCAAAGTTGAGGTTGACTTTTTGACTCTTTTGTAGAAAAACATGCGACTTTTGTTTCATCTCTTATTCTCCGGTTCAGCTAGCTGGCGGGGCTGTCACCTCCGGGTTTGCATGTCACCAGCTGAAGAGCCCAAAAACTGGCCATTGTTTTCCTGAGGCAATTGTCCCTCCGTCTCACACCCCCCATGCCATAAGCAGCTGCCATAATCACGCTAACAACGCTGACCTTCTCTGCTATATAGTGAATATATATAAATATATAGATATACATATATGTGTATATATGTGTGTCGCGCCTACTATAGTTGCAGGACATTGAAGCCCTTGACGTTGGCTCCTTATGCCTGCATTTGTGTTTGATTGTGTCCCCAGCGAGGCGCTCGGCAATAAATCAAAGTCGCCAAACTACAGCAAAGTGTCGGATGTCGGAGTTTTGCAAATTACTTGGAAGTGTGCCCCATGGCCATCGTCATCGCACCCCCCCACCGACCCCTGGGAAACGTTCAACTCTCACACAAACACACACACACACACACACATGTTCATACAAAAATACACTACTATGCATGCAAGTACTCCAAGCTAAGTGGATCAACACATACATGTGGGTGTTCCTGTCAACTCGGAGACGACTGCGGAAGCAGACAAATTTGTTTTCTTTCTTGCGACGAAAAGTTTTCAATCCATTTTCCTTATTATTATTCTTATGAAAACACAAGCAGCAAAATCACAATTTAATGGTTTTTCGGATAGATCAGTTGGTACCAAAGACTATATAGTTATTTACAAATATCTTAGATATATCTTTGTTATTTTTGTTTATTTTTGAATTGACCCTAAATACATAATCTATTGAAAAATTGTAGTAAAGGAAACAAAAAAATGGAAAATGTCGCCATTAAGCTAATTATTCTTGTTCTTTCGCACATTTCAAAACAATCCTTAAATCTTGTAATATTTTATAAAATTGGAATAATCCATATGTAATTAGTATAAAATATAAATATTGTTAGTGAATTTTAATCAAATATTTTGTTAAATGTTATTATTCTTTTATTGTATGTAAATGAGTAATACTTCAATCTTATTATAGCTAAGCAAAGATATATTTTTTTCACAAATCTCAACTAATTTACTTATCTTAACCGGAAAAAATAAATTATTATTTGCTTGCGTTTTATGTTATTTAACTTCAATTATTTTGTTGAAATCCATTTGGGTTTCTTTAACAAATGAAGCAGGCGTCTGGCAAGAAATAAAAGGAAAATATAGTAAAAATAAACTTTGAAAGTGATATCAAAGCAGAGCCGTCATCCAGAAAATTAAACTAATCAGTCGCTCGGCTGGCGATTATTGGATGGGCGCCTCAAGTAACACAACAAAACAAGAGCCAAGTAAATAAATAAATCAAATAAATCAACAAAAGCGAAATCGAATGAAGAACAAAAAAAAAAAATACGCACAAAAACTTGCGACGAAGCCAAATGATTTGGATAAGTTAAAAGCTGAAGCGTGGGTTGATTTTAGATTTGGGATGTTGAATGTTGAATGTTGAAGGGAGGAGGGGGAGGGGGAGGGGAATGGGAGGAGTGGTGGACATGGCGAACAAGTGCCCGGCAAATATTTGACATTTCTCCAACGGCCATAAATCAGTCAGCGAGCGTGACATGATTTCTGTGCGCCATTGTGCTCATAATTAGAAAATTAGCTGGAAACCGAAGCGGCTCAAAATTGCAAAGTGAAATTAGTGGCTGTTGTTGTTTCTGTTCTTGGCTCTCTGCTCAAAGTGGGTTATGAAGTGGAGCTGTGGAGCTGTGGAGCGCTGCTGCTTAAGTGCTAAGTAGCCCGAGCAGACAACTGACAGAGCGAGCTGCAGCTGGAGCTGACTGACAACGCCGGCGGCGGTGGCGGCGTCCTCGTCGGGGATGGAGGTGGCATCCACTTTGACAGACTATTATGCGGGAAAAGGTTTCTTTCACTTTCGATGGGGGAGGCGGTGAGGATGGGATTGGACGGGGAGGAAGGGGCGCTGCCAACTGCAAAGATGTTCGGCGCTCGCTGTGGAACTGTCATTTCCGTTTTACTTGTAAAATGAACATGGAAGTATTTGAGGCAGCCGACAAAGTGGCGTGCAAGCGGACAGACCCAACCAAACCAAACCAGACCAGATCAGGCCAGGCAGCAGCAGCAGTAGCAGCTGACGCTGACTTGTTATATACTAAACTGCTGCCTGAGACTGTGACTGTGACTGAGACTGAGACTGAGACTCAGGCTGCGACTGGGACAGGCGACCGGAAGGATGAACCAAACAGGCAGTCAGACAGACACAAAGGGGCGGGCGAGCTGGAGCTGGAGCTGAAGCTGAAGCTGAAGCTAAAGCTGAAACTGAAGCTGAAACTGGGAATGGGAACGGGACGGAAGGGTATTGCGTTTAACGTTTACGTTTTTCGCAAAAGTTTCGGTTTCGTGTGTTTTGCGCAGCTCCTCGTCTAAAGGAAATTGCCAGCAGCGTTGACTCTCCAACTCGCAAGGATACGAGCGCGGAGGAGGAGGTGCAGGAGGAGGGGGACTATAAGGGGCGGCATCGCAGCCAGCCAAGCATTGCATGCTATTCTCCCGGCTGAAGGTAACAACGCAAGAAAATGCCAGGCGGCAAGACAGGCAGAACTGACGTAAAAAGATTTCTGTACGGGTCTGGCAACCCGGCAAATCAGCCACCCGGACTGCTGCTTTTGCTCCCCCGCCAGCCTCCCCTTCCCCTTCCCCCGTACCGCCTGGTAATCATCATGAAGTGTTTGCGCATTTTCAAAATAATAAATGTATCTTTAAACGTTGCGCTGAATTCGATGGTTTATTTATTTTATCACCTGGCGAAGGTTGTGCAAACCAAATGAAATGAATTCAAATAAAATTAACTGAACTGAACATTTGAGACAGAACGTGTTGCTATGGCCAAGAGCAAGTGCATCAACTCAACTATTTGAATAAATCGAACTTTATCATAACGAATAACATTCAGAGGCAAAATCGAAAATAAATAAACTTCAATTGAAATACTTCAATCAACTCTTGCTTGTTTTCAAATAATTATCAAAATATTTCTGTTTTCATATTCGATAACAGAATTCATTCACACTTATGTATTCAGTTATTCAGATATATCGTGATATATTCCCTTCTCCTTTCGATGCATTTTCCTATGATTTATGATAATAAAATACTAAGTGATTTCCAACTGCATTCCGCTTTACTAAATAAAAATAATATGGATAGATACTTAAATATCAGATGCTGAAACACAATCAATTTAATTCCATGAATTTTTTTAAGCGTTTCAAATGATAAGTTAATAAATTTAAAGAGTGAATATTTTATTCCCATTTCTGTTACAGAAGCAAAGCAATTTTTAATGCGACAATTAAATGTGTAGCATCTGAAATACTTTAATTGTGTGTCGTATTTGGGGCTATTGCATCCTGAATTACATTCTTTGCACTGCATTTGACACATATCCGAAAGGATGAAGTTTTCCACTAGCGATGCACAATTTTAGTTTTTAGCATTTTGCATACAATAAGCCAGTCAACAACAACTACTAGTGAAATTGGTAAATTTTAATGAAAAATCTAGCAGAATGCAAAAGCCACTTCAAAAGGCTGCTTGACGTGCTTTGCTTCCCCGTCCTCGTCCTTGTCCCCTCCCCCGACTCCCCTCAGCAGTTGGCTCCCTGCTGCAAGCAGCGCCGGTGACATGAATGCTGACAACGTGTCTTAGTTTGCACAAAACGAGCTCCAGCTACATACATATATATATGTATATATATATTTATATATATATATAGTGTCAGTAGCAGACCAGGACATGGTTACGAACACGGACACAAATGCTGCCATAAGAGCACACACACATTGAAAACTCAAGGCAGCGGGTGTCAGTTGTTGAGTCCTTTGCTTACTGTGTGTGTGTGTTAGTGTGTGTGTGTGTGTGTGTGTCGACACTTTTGCCAGGCATGTCATGTAAAGGGAATTTTAATTTAATTACGCTTTCCATAGAGGCTGCCAAGACGCACCGAACAACAGCTCCGAGATTGAGGCGCCCTCGTGCTTTAGAGAGAGAGACAAAGTGAGACAGAGAGAGAGAGACAGAGAGAGAGAGAGAGAGGGCTACAGAGAAAGGGGAGCACATTAATAGATTAGAGGAGCACGCAGCCAACTGATAAGAAATCAATAAGAGCAACCTGGCATAAATCATGAGCCCATTTGCAAACTGTCTGCCGATGCTTATCACGCTGTAGTCACCTTAAACAGCAAATTCCCCCCCCCCCCCACACTTAACTTCCCCTCTACACCACCCACCCATCCACCAAGTAACTGTTGTCTGTGCACCCAAGTCAAGTGCAAATTCAATATTCATAATTTTTGAAAGAATTTTTGCCCAAAGGCAACACGTCGACACAAAAATCAATAAGCCAAATTTCTTGCAGGCTCAAAAACTTTTTAACAGGTAATTTGGCGTCGCCTTTTATTTGCCATTCGCTGCTTTGTCATATCAATAGACTTGCTCCGGGCTGTTACTTCTCTCCTCTTTTCCCCCCTCTTCCCTGTCCTACAAACACTCTTCGGTTCTCTGGCACAAGGCCGCAATGAGTTCGTGCCAAAAAATAATTTCCTACTCGCAGACGAGCGGCGACTTTGCTGCACTTATTGTTGTTATCAACGCCTGAAATATGGCATTTTAATTTTATTAGCTGCCTTGCCAGTGCACACTCACACACACACACACACACACAAATACACACAGTCAACGCTGCGATGTTGACAATGCTCGGCAACTTGCCACAGTGGCATAAATACTGCAAAGCTTGGCTAATAATCTTTATTCATATATTTAATTTTCTATTGTATATTAATTAAATTATTTATTCATACATTTAATTTTCTATTGTATATTTATTAAATTTTTAAATGCTGTTAATATTGAAATATCTGTATTTAAAATGTATATGCAATTTATGGATGCATTAATTAATTACAATTATTTAAATTGATGTACAGATAATAAATTATTATTCGCTGTTAATATTTAAAGTATATTTCACATTTTAGAATGTCAATATTTCAATTATTCATATATTTAATTAACTGCTGCATATTTTAAATATTTATAATTAATATTTATTTCATATTTATGATTGCAATAATTCGCAACAGTTAAATAAATAGAAATTAAGTAAAGAGCGTAGACTGCGTTTCATAAAAAGTCAGTTCAGTTATGAAATAAATTTAAAAGTTATTTAAAAGTATATATTTTAAATATATATATTAATTAATTGCACCAGAATCATAACATCTTTTATATAATGAAGCAACAAACGAGCTGGTTGCCTTTCATTGGATACCACTGTACTTGAACTGTATTTATATTGTTGTTTGTTGAATTTGTGCTTGCAACAACAGCCTGTGGCTGTGGCCGCCAGCTGAGAGTCGCTGTGGCAACTGCGCATGCTGCGTACAGCCTTGCCATTGGAGTTAAGAGAATATTCTTTATGGGCGCCCATCGAAGAGCCATCAAGTAACAGTTTAGCGTCTAAAATTAAGTCGTTTGCCGGGGCCAGGCCAAAACTTATTTGCCACTTAAAGTTGCGTTATTATGTTGCTCGCTGCTGCTGCTGCTGCTGCTGCTGCTCTGTTGCAGCTCTCTGCTGTTGGCCCCCCCAAAAAATGCTCTTTCGGCCAATAATGTATGCCCTGTTCGGCTCTTTCAGTTTTAGCCTGGTTCGCGTTTCGCATTTGTTGTCATTTGTTTGCCTGCTGCCTTTTGTTAAGTATTTCGGTCGAGCGTTTTTATTCTCAACGTCGCTCGTGGAGCGTTTTTCTGTTTGCTGTCCCGTGCTGGCCAAACACAACACAACAGAACAGAGCAGAACACAACACATCCACACACACATTTTGCTGGCTCCTCTGGCGGCTACCGTTGCGAGGGCGGCTAGTTGGCAAATTGGCGGCGCTGCGTGCGGGGCAGTCAAGAGCATCAAGCGCAATTCTCAACTCGTGGCGTAATAAACAACAGGCTAAGAAAAAGGCCAATTTTGCCAGTGCTTAGTGTCATGGAAATCGCCTCTGGCCACAAATTGCCGCCGGCAAAATTGCACTAAGAAGAGAAAAAATAAATAAAAAGATAGAAAGGAATCCTCTCGTTGCTGTTCCCGTGTGTGTTGTTGTTGTGTGTGTGCCTGTGTGTGTGTGTGTGTTTGATTGCGTGGGTGTCTGATCGCGTGGTGATCGCGGTGATGAGCTGGCGCCGATGCTGAAGCTGCCACAGCAACAGCTACAGCAATCATGTGCCACATAACGCAAATGAAATTGTTGTGCACCATCATTTTGGAAAAACGAAAACTGCGCCTCCGAACCAAACGGAAAAAGTTTCACACATAACAAGCGGCATTATTTGGACACAATTTCGGTTTCAACTCTGACAGTTGAGAGACGGCAAACTTGGAGGCAGCGCTTTCAAAATTATATTCAGGTGAATAACTTGTTAAATCGAATTCTCGAAATGGTTTCATAATTCTCTATTGCTCTCTGGTATTTTGTTTTGTGGCGAGTTCATTAATATTGGCCAACTTTGAACTTCAGAGTTGTTCAGAGTGTTGCTTGCAGCAGCTGCTCACAACATTTGAACTACTTCGCAACTTTTTCGCACTTGGCCAACTCGAAAAGCCAATGACAAACTTTCGAAATGTTTTGTTGCTTTCTTAACAATATTGCAATCCATTTTTGACTGGCACAGCAATACTTGCAGCTGTTGATCTGTTCAAGTGCTCTGTCATAACTTTTATGATGTCCATGGAAAAACAAATACTGAAAATGGAAAAGCTAACTCTTTTTAAGGACACGGTTTTTCTGTTCACTATGTGCAGGCGAAACTCCTTGAAATCGAACTGAATATATTTACTCAAGATACAAAGTCAAATTTGAATTTTCTGCGTATATTTCTATCAATTCCTTTGTGTGGAAAATAACAAAAAGAAAATCTCCAGCACCATTTTCTGCTCCTAACCGACACTTGCCAGAAAGAGACTTAGCAGCATTGGAAGTTCCTTTTTCCGACCTATCCCAGTTAGAAAAATAAGGAGGAACTAGGAAATTTATAAACGTATCCGGTTGCATTAATTTCTAGTCTTGTTCCGAAGACGCTTCGCCTAATATAGTCTAATATCCGTCTAACCTAACCTAATGATTATAACTTATTTATCACATGTATTTTAGGATGAGGTTAAGATTAATCATATTTTTGGAAAACATTTTGCTTGTGGAATTTTAAGATCAATTATTGAAAACTTGTATATAATAGAAAAATAAATAAGAAAATTATAAGGAACTACATTTCAAATAAAATATATATATGTATAATAATAATAAATATTACTTGTTAAATTTTTATACTGATCTTTCCAATTTTTTTTAATTTTCTTGACTGAAATCCTAAATAATTTCTGCATTTGTCAACTATAAGTATTTATTCAGGAATGATCAAATTGATTGATTTTGAATCGTTCTCCCTCTCTCTCTGTCTCTCTCTTTGTTCATTATTTGCATGCCTCATCCCGCTGCTGGGGCACGTTGATTTTTATGTGGTTAGTCACAATGAAAAGCAAACGGGTCCCGCATTTTTGCCATGCTCAGATTGCGGAATGGCATCTGGAATATGCAACATTGGTTGCATTTCATTTTTACCTGTGCGAAGTGCCCATATAAAAGTACTCGTGCTGTTCCATGCCACATGCCACTGTCCTCCTGTAATACGGCAAATGCTCTCCTGGCGCCCCGCATTTTACAAAATTTAATGCATTTCATTGCGGCAAGGAAACAACGACAACAACAATAAAATGTGTAACGCATGAGATGAAAAGCAGCGCAGAATCAAAAAATAATACAAAAACAAGCATTCAAAAAAAAAAAAAAAGAAAGTAAAAATAAGAACAACAAAAAGCAAGCAACAGCAACGCAAAAATTTTAAACATGGCGCGAACATAATGTCCTTGCCAGTCCCGTCGGCCCCGAAGTCAGTCCTTCCGACAGTCCGTTCATCCGTCCGTCCGTCCATCTGTTTCTGAGTTCGTTTCGCTTGCAGCTTTTTGATTTCTTTTTTTTTTTTTGCGTTGTTTTGCGAGTTTCCCTTCTGCTGTTGTTGTGAAAATCGAACATTGATTTATGGCGTGTGTGTGGCGAGGAAAAAAGTGTGGCCCCCTTTGGCAGGAGAGCAAGGGGCAATCTGGCAGCGGCAGCGGCAGCAGCAGCGGCAGCGGTAGAGTCGAGCAAAGGTTCTACACAGCCGCGGGCCGAGCCTGATGACGATGATGCTGATGAGCTGGAATTGTTTTTGATATGTCGCGCACATATGCAGGTCGCTGCCCGGTCTGCAGATACCCTTACTAACCCCCCCCATCCCAGTCCCTCGTGTGCTCTCTGTTGCGATTATTATTTGTGACACACACACGGGTGCAGCCACCGCCAGTTTCGTCCCTCATTTTGCATTCAGCAAAAACCGAAACAAGAGCAACAAATAAAAAATTGTAAATGCAATTCGTAGGGCATAAATTTAAAAAAAAACACGTGTCACACGTCGATTCGCGATTGTTCGCAAATTAATATATGAAATACGCGCTGCGAACTGCACAAATTTTTGCGGCTGCTGTTTGCGGCTTTTGCATTGTTCGCGCTCGATTTTAGTGGTTTTAGTTTGAAGCATCGATGTGTACCTGGAAAATTCGAATCTGTCATGATATCAGCCATTTGATAAGCGCCATTTAATAACAGTTTAATTCAATTTAATCTGCCAAATTTGTGATTTATGCTCATGTATAAAAAATTCTTGAAAATGTAAAACTAATTTTGAAGTGGCTTGCCAGTCAGGTCGTATGTGATTCTGTTTAAGCTTTATTAAATATAATAACGGACATGTGTTGAACACAAATGTATCTCAATACATCTGCCAACATATACAGAAAAGTATTTAAATAAATTCTAAGACATATTTAGAGAAATATATATATCTACAAGTAGTAACTATGACTTGTCTTACCTCCATTTTATATTGAACGTGTAAGCTATCAATTCCTTTTTGTGGAAAATATAATGGTTGTTATGTACTTCAAGTCACGCTAACAAAAATGACTTCTGCAGAAGCAGCAAAGTTGAGAAAGAAGAAAAGAAAATCTCCAGAAGCATTTTCTGCTCCTACCCGACACTTGCCAGAAAGAGACTTAGCAGCATGGGAAGTTCCATTTTCCGACCTATCCCAGTTAGCAAAATAGGGAGGAACTAGGAAATTTATAAACGTATCCGGTTGGATTAATTTCTAGTCTTGTTCTGAAGACGCTTCGCCCTTATAGTCCAATATCCGTCTAACCTAACCTAATGATTACAACTAATTTATCACTACTAATTTATATAAGTAATACTTTATGGCTTACAGAGGTATTTTATGAGTGCTCCTAAATTCCAGAATATCCAATAAATCTATCGACAACAAAGATATAAATGTCTAGCATAACACAAATTTCAAAACTGTTCTCAACTTTTGCACCTTTTCTCCAATATTTATTGCTAATGACAACCGTTTACAGCTGCCTTAGAGCTGAGGAAACGGTTCAATTAGAAGCCTCCGCTTAGGCTTAGACCGGCAATTGGAGTTGGAGCTGTGCCTCTGGGTCTGGGCACCACTCGAAAAGCATTTGGCAAATGAATTCATTTATTTCGTATTGCGATGAATCAGCTGCGACCAGCAATTGCCATTTTAAGATGATGGGGGGCGGTACGGAACTGAGGGGGCGTTCTGCGACTCTGGCTGCGGCTGCGGCTGCTGAGCCAAAATGTGAAATGCAAGAAAACGCCAAGCCAATTGCCACAAGAAATCGACAAACGATGCTGCGCCCTCGAACCTCGAGCCGGCTGCGGATTAAGTTGTGAATCGTGATGCTGGCC